>JAQQSB010001896.1:0-35808 GCA_029721515.1 Synanceia verrucosa | reverse complement strand
CCACAAAGTTTATTGAAGAACATCATTTATTAAACTTGTGGGATGAGGAAAAAGTCTGTGGCATTTTTTTCTGTATTTCAGTGAAAATATGAGTGACAATATTAATGAATATATGGACATATTGCCTTCCAAACACTAGAACAAAGCCTCTCCTGCTTTCTTTGAAGATGGATTTCAGTGATCGCTGTAAACATGCGATCATTTGAACAGAAGAAAACAACGAGCAGCTCATTTATTAATAACCAGGAATTAAAGAGAGGAGGCTGACTGGAGCGCAGTCAACAGCAAGCTTTTCATTGTGAACATGGACACTGAGCAGAATGCAGCCCTCCTCGATGTTTGTGTTTTTACCATGTAGTGAAAGAACAAAAAGAGAAAAGTTGTTTCTGTTGTTGACGTTGCTGCTGCCGCTGCTCCTTTCAACCATGTCTGCTCTCATTGGCTGCAGTTCTTTTTACGTCAGTGTGTCTGGACTGGATATTTAGCAGGCTAGATGTTCAGTTTTCATCAGCAACAAATAGTCAAGACGTCGGCGACCTGATGACTGGCGTTTTTGAGGTGTTCACATTTAACGACAAAGGCTCGCCGAGATGACGACTGCCTCACCCTGATCTGGGGGGAGGGGTGTGAAAAAAAAACACAGCCAACGTGCCGATTGGCTGAAAATCATGTAGTGTGAACAAGACACTAGCTAACGAAGATTTAGAGAACCTGAATTAAAATGAGTTCCCTTCGTCAAGGTTATAGGGCAACTCTTCGAAAGTTTATTAAGACCTGAGAAAGCTAGCTTAGTTAGCAGCTTCATCCAGGTCCCATCCAGGTGGCTGTAGCTCAGTGAGTAGAGTGGTCACCTTTCAATCCTGATCCACAACAAGTTGTTGTGTCCTTGAGCAAGACACTTAACTCCAAAGTTGCTCCCAGTGCGCCTTACTACTTCTTCTTCTATTTCACTACCAGTGATCTTCAGTCAGACCAGGGTTCTGTTTCACAAAGCAGGTTTAGTGAAAACTCTGAGTCTGTTAACCCTGAAATGAGGGAAACTCTGAGTTTTCCGTTTCACAAAGGGAGGTAACTTAAACCAGAGAAAGAGGAGTAACTCTAGCCTGTTTCACAGGGGAGGTAACTTAAGCTCGGTTACCGTAGTAACAGACTCTATGAAACTAACCTGGTCGGGACCAGGTTTTTCTCAATGAACCTTGAGTTTCTCTCTGTCTCTGCCCTCTTTCAGCCACATTCATTCATTCATTCATTCATTCAGTCATTCAGTAGGCGAAGTTCTGCCGCCTGTTAAAATAACACGCCCTTTTGTTAACGATCCAGTGGATGAAGGAGCAGCATTACTGGCGCAGAGAATTAAATATTCATCAGGAGATTGTTATCAGACCAGCAATGCAAGTTGTGCATTAAAATGCAAGGAAACAACTGAATAAATGTTACGTATCGACATGAAATCAGTGCATGTTAAGGACTGGGGTTTCCAAGACAATAACTGGGGACAGAGACGTGCATATGGTGCAAATAGCACATGGCTAATTTGCATACGGGCACAAGATTGTCTAGCTCTGCTTGGCAAAAAATATTTAATATGTGAATATTGAATTCTGAATATTGGACATTGTGAGCTTAGAAAACATTTTAGTGACCATTAAGTCAGAGATTTGTTAATAGGCAACCATTAAAATAGTTTTCCTCTGTAATATTATTGTGATTGCAAAGGACTACACATTTAATCTTACGCACTGACCTGGGCAGCAATGTTCTCCCACGCCGTCTCTCTCTCTCTCTTGCAGCTGCAGCGGAGTTTCACTTCTTTCTAAAAATGTGTTCAAACTTGCCATATGAGCGCATTAAATTTTCCAATTCAAGTGGGATAAAAAAACAGCCCTCCGCTTCCCCGTTGCCATGACTCTCAAGTGTCACCATTCAGACTGTGACACACATTTTAACCCTTTCACTCTCTCACCTGCCACACCTGGTATTTGTCACACATTACACCTCTATATGAGCAGTGGGACGTGTAGCAAGACACTCTGGGAATCACAGAGCTCATCAGGAGCTTGGCACGCTGAAGCCAATCAGAATATAACATACTGCAACACATCAGCCAATCAGAAAATAACATACTGCAACACATCAGCCAATCAGAAAATAGCACTGCTGTCTCTGGATAAGGTGCTGGTGATCATTTTAAGTGTAGACCAGCATTAATGTGGGATAACGTTGGATAAGTGAACTTGTTTTTAACAAATCTGTTGAAAAGTTAAATTTTGTTTTCTCAAATGTATTTTTAATATGTTTAATTGTGTTCAAAAATATCTTTAAAAACACAAAGGTGTTAAAATGTTAATGTTAAAATATGATGAAGAACATACAAACATGTTTAAGATGTTTAAAAAGTGGTGGGGCACAGGTGCTTTTGAGTTCTCTTAGGGGAGGCTCACTATCCCACACTTTGAAAACCTCTGATTTAGATAATACTGCCTGAGCACAGATTTTCTATAGTGACACATGGAAACAGATGATTGGTTGAACTCTTTAAAAACAGCTAAGTCATGTGAGCCTCTTGGACCATGTGCAGAATGTGGTCATGTTGGGGCCTCATGTCTCTCCTCTGTATCCATGTTGTTTCTTACCTACAGTGACATGGCCATACCCATAATGCCTTACTTAAACCTTTGGTCATGTGACCTGTTACTCTCTTAATCTCATATAAACCCTTACATGAAAAGCATTATATTGTACCTATATAGAATATACACAAAGTATATAACATACACAAAACATTGTGTTCTGTACTCGTGGGTTGAATCCCGTCCTTTACACAGACAAGTTTACATGGTTCAGTCCATGGACTGGTCATCCAGGGCTTTGAATCCCTTCCTCAGTGCAGACAGTCTGTCCTTATCATTATATGTCAAAACATAATGTTACAGGTCCCAAATCTAAAACCATGTATACAGTTAATAATATGAACAAATGTCTTCTCTGGCTCCAGGTGACTCTGTAAAACAGTATGAAGGAACAGAGACGGAGACGTGAGTTTTCTTCTGCAGCTTCCTGAATGAAATGCTTTATTGAACACATTTCCTCACAATGATTTATTATTTATTACCATATAATCCATACTGTCAATACACAAATTCACAATACATACAAATGTCTTTTGGCATCACTTTTCCTAGGTGCTTAATGCTTTACCAGTTAGCATTGGCGTGTGCAAAGATGTTGAAATTTCAGTATCAGAGGGGCAAGCAAAGGCAGTTGAGGCTGCTACAAGGGATCAAGCTTCCTCTAAACTGTGGTTTTGATTTCGTGCTGGTCAAATTACCGCATCTAAAATGAAAACTGCATGTTGCACTGATCCAAAACAACCATCTCAGAGCTTCATCAAAAATGTGTGCTATCCTGAGTCATACAAATTCACATCAAAAGCCACTACCTGGGGATGTAATTATGAGAAATTTGCATGTGATATGTTTACAGATGTACATAAGGAATCTCATGAAAATGTTAAAGTACACAAGGCAGGTTTCTTCATAAATCCAAGTATGCCATTCTTTGGTGCTTCTCCAGATGGCCTTGTTTCTTGTGATTGTTGTGGTGTCAGTGTAATTGAAGTGAAATGTCCATTCTGTGTGAAAAGTGACAAGTTAGACAGTGTATCCTATTTGGAGAAGGACAGTGAAAGGAAACTGACACTTAACCGAAAGCACCAGTATTTCTACCAGGTGCAAACTCAACTTGGGGTGTGCAAACTGGAATCTGCCGACTTTGTGGTTTGGACAGAAAAGGATTTGCATGTTGAGCAAATTTTATTTGATGAAGAGTTCTGGGACATGATATGTCAGAAAAGCAAGCACATTTTTGACACAGCCATTATGCCAGAGTTAGTTGGCAAGTTCTACACAAGGCTTTCATCTACCATGGCCCACATCCCATACTTTTCCAGACTCTTGAAGGTCTCCTGATCAGACGCCTACTGTAATTCATCAGATACAGTAGACGAGGTGGCTGAGATCAATTATGCTCTGCAAGTTCAAATTCCATCATTGTTCCAGACAAGCTTACTTTAGTCTGCAAGTTGACGTGGTTGGAGGTGATGAGCTGCCAAACATTGTGCTCACACAAGTTTACATGGTTGACTCCATGCACTGCTAATCTGTTGTCCTGCTGGACTGCTAATTCAAGGTTCAAGAGTCTTTATTGTCATTATGCACGCAGAACAAAATTTTGGAGAGTCTCTCGGCTTAAAGGCACACATGAATAAAGAAATAAAAATAAAACATTGGAAGAGGGTGGCACGGTGGTGTAGTGGTTAGCACTGTCGCCTCACAGCAAGAAGGTACCGGGTTCGAGTCCTGGGCCCAGGCCTTTCTGTGTAGAATTTGCATGTTCTCCCTGTGTCTGTGTGGGTTTTCTTTGGGTACTCTGGCTTCCTCCCACCATCCAAAAACATGCATCGGGGTTAGGTTAATTGGCTAATTTAAATTGACCGTAGGTGTGAGTGTGAGTGGTTGTGTGTCTCTATGTGTCCTGTGATGAACTGGAGACTTGTCCAGGGTGTACCCTGCCTTTCACCCTAAGACAGCTGGGATAGGCTCCAGCCCCCACTGCGAGTGAGAGCGGTGTCCTTTTCTCTGTTGGAGGCAGAAATCCTCATGGAGGTTTAGGAGGAGGTAAAGGACCAAATCAAAAGGAAAGGAAATACCACTACGGTTATAAAACAAGGAGAGAAAAAGAGGCAAAATACTACAGACCTCCAGAATATGTAACAAGAGCACAAATACACACTCAGTATATATATATATATATATATATATATATATATATATATATATATATATGTATGTATGTGTGTATACATACATACAGTCATGGAAAAAATTATTAGACCACCCTTGTTTTCTTCAATTTCTTGTTCATTCTAATATCTGGTACCACTAAACGTATAATACAATGAACACAACAAAAAATGCAGCTGGTCACATAATACTTTATGTCCTATTTGACATTCTTAAGCTTAATTGATTCCCAGGGTATATAAGAGGCCATTTCATGTCACAAGCAGCACTGCACATGCAAAGGCCTAGAGTGGTTTCCTGCTTACATTCAAGCCGTAGCACAACTCAGAAGTTGTCAGCTCTCACATAATGCCTAAAACAAAAGAATTATGTGAAGCAACAAAGGCAGCCATCTTGGCACTGCTGGAAATTGGCATGAGTGAGAGACAGGTAGCGATAAAACTGAAGATCTCCAAGACAGCCGCTCATTCCAACAAAAAAACAAGCTGAACATGGCACTACCAAATTGCTACCTGGCCGTGGCAGGAAACGTCTTTCTACTCCCACGAGATGACCGTGCACTCATCCGCTCCTGTGTCAGGAATCGCCGCCAGACCTCCAGGGACCTTAAAAATGAGTGGGCACTGTCGAGAAATGTGACTTGCTCCGGCAAGGACAGTTCGAACCGACTTGTTGAAGCTGGTTTGAAGTCACACAGAGCACGCAAGAAGCCCTTCATCAATGAAAGGCAGAGGAAGGCCCGGTTACTCTTTGCTCGAGACCACAAGGATTGGACTGTTGATGATTGGGCTAAGGTTCTCTTCAGTGATGAATCCAATTTTGAATTGATGCCCACTCCAGCCAACTTACTGGTTAGGAGGAAGCCTGGAGAAGCTTACAACCCAGACTGTCTTGCCCCTACAGTAAAACATGGGGGTGGATCAGTCATGATCTGGGGTTGTTTCAGTCTGAGGGAACAGGGCAAATGCAATTGTGTGAAGGCCGAATGAACCAGGTCAAGTACAGGACTACCTTTGAAAACAGTCTTCTTCCATCAGCTGGAAAACTCTTTCCTGCCTCAATGACTGGATTTTCCAACAAGACAATGCCCCTTGCCACACGGCAAGGTCAGTTAAAGCCTGGATGGAGAACCACAACATTCAAGCACCATGCCTTGGCCTGCTCAATCACCAGATCTTAATCCAATTGAAAACCTGTGGAAAATCATCAAACTCAAAATGGAGAACCACAAGCCCCAAAACAAAGAAAATTTGTTTGAATTTGTCCAACAGGAATGGGCTGCTGTGACAGCAGAACAAATGTCAGAAGCTGGTGGAGAGCATGCCAAGACGCATGGCTGCAGTCATCAAAAACAATGGTTATGCAATCAAGTATTAACTGTTGTGTGTAGCATGTGTTTAATGCAAACAGAAAAGAAAACATGGAATGCTGAGAAGTAGTGTTTTTGGCGGTACAATGCCATAGCTCTTGATGTAAGAATTTAGGGAATTTTGGGTATTATCAAGAAACCCATGGAAAATGAATAATCCTTAGTTCTTAAATTAAACTCTCATGAGCTTTTTATCCATGTCTGTATATGTATACATACATACATATATATATACACACATATATAAACATATATATACATACATATATATATATATATTTATATATATATGTACATATATATGAATTTATACGTATAGATATATATAGATATATATATATATATATATATATATAAATCGATAACAATTTGTGTATTGACAGTATGGATTATATGGTAAGAAAAGCCTACATTCATGTCAAATAGACATTTGTGATATAGCATAGAAATGCTAATAAACAATCAGTCATTGTGAGGAAATGTGTTTAATAAAGCATTTTATTCAGGAAGCTGAAGAGAAACTCACGCCTCCGTCTCTGTTCCTTCATACTGTTTTACAGAGTCACCTGGAGCCAGAGAAGACATTTGTTCATATTATTAACTGTATACATGGTTTTAGATTTGGGACCTGTAACATTATGTTTTGACATATAATGATAAGGACAGACTGTTTCCATTGAGGAAGGGATTCAAAGTTCTGGATGACCAGTCCATGGACTGAACCATGTAAACTTGTCTGTGTAAAGGACGGGATTCAACCCACAAGTACAGAACACAATGTTTTGTGTATGTTATATACTTTGTGTATATTATATGTGGGTACAATATAATGCTTTTCATGTAAGAGTTCATATGAGATTAAGAGAGTAACAGGTCACATGACCAAAGTTTTCGGTAAGGCATTATGGGTATGGCCATGGCACTGTAGGTAAGAAACAACATGGATACAGAGGAGAGACATGAGGCCCCAACATGACCACATTCTGCACATGGTCCAAGAGGCTCACATGACTTAACCTGTTTTTAAAGAGTTCAACCAATCATCTGTTTCCATGTGTCACTATAGAAGATCTGTGCTCAGGTAGTATTATCTAAATCAGCGGTTTTCAAAGTGTGGGATAGTGAGCCTCCCCTAAGAGAACTCAAAAGCACCTGCTCCCTAACCCTTTTTTAAAACATCTTAAACATGTTTGTATGTTCTTCATCATATTTTAACATTAACATTTTAACACCTTTGTGTTTTTGAACACAATTAAACATTAAAAATACATTTGAGAAAAACACAATTGAACTTTTTCAACAGATTTGTTAAAAAACATGTTCACTCATCCAACGTTATCCCACATTAACGCTTGGTCTACACTTAAAATGATCACCGTACCTTAACCAGAGACAGCAGTGCTATTTTCTGATTGGCTGATGTGTCACATTATGTTATATTTTCTGATTGGCTGGAGCGTGCCAAGCTCCCTGATGAGCTCTGTGATTCCCAGAGTGTCTTGCTACACGTCCCACTGCTCATATCGTGGTGTAATGTGTAGAGAAATAGCAGGGTGTGGCAGGTGAGAGAGTGAAAGGGTTAGAAATGTGTGTCACAGTCTAAATGGTGACACTTGAGATCCATGGTTTCATTATGATGCTGGAGTTTACATGGTAGCATCCTGCTCGCTAGCTAGCAGCTCTTTGCTAATAACACACTGTGGCAGTGGAGCATCATCAGGACCAAATACTATGAAAAGACAAACTTTAAATAATTCAGACTCTATACTTCCTCTGTTTTCTGCTCTCCCCACACTCTGTGTCCTCTCTCACTTTCACATGAGCTACTAAAAATTGATCCATGTTGAACTGTGTTTGGATTCCTGTCCCAGGGGCTTTTCTTGTGTACATCGAGCCTATATATATCCCTGTACAGCTCATGTAACAGTCTGTGGTGGGATAGGGACAGAGATGTTAGAGAGTGTTGGTATTGTAGCGTGCATAACATGGCATTTAGTTAGGCATGGAGTTCAAATCCTCCTGAGGGCGACATAAGATGTTTTACTTTACTGGCAGATAAGACGTAGTCTAGCAAAATTTCTGACATTGTAATCGAGCACCGATCAGTTGTGTTTTTGCAATATGTTGTGAAGATTTAACATCACTTTGTTCATCAATTGTTGACTTCACTACCTTATTCAATTGGACTGCTTTTAATGATGACTTATTTTTCAGTTAGAAATCTTATGTGTGTAACTGTATGTTACATACTGTCATTTGCAACTGCACTGTAACTGTCAGACTCTTCTTTTTTTATCTCATAGTTTATCAAAAATTGCACCTCGTGATTATTATCTATTATCATATTTTATCATAATCTTGCACCTTGCATTCCTCTTATGTATCTATTACAGTAGTACAGTTTGGTACTTTATCTCTTATTTTATTTTTATCCTCCCTGACCCCTGCATGTCCCTGTGTGTTTCCATCTTTCCAAGCTGCTGGAACTGTGAATTTCTCTGTGAGATGACTAAAGTATCTATCTAATAATATAATATAATGTAATTATTTAATAGTGCAGGCTATTTACATTGTAATCTGAAACTTCTAGAGCTACACAAACATTGTTTTTTTAAAACATACACCTTGCATCTTTTCACCTCAACTGTGAGGTGAAAAGTAAAAGTGACATCCTTCATTCATGCTGTAGGGGATCATGGATCACAGGGTGCCTAATCCTGACATTATTTCCAAGCCCCAAGAAGAAGAAGTAGAGGACCTGACGTCACCTGAACGAACATTCAACGACAGTGCTCCATAAAGTTATTCGTTTGAACGACACAACTTTCCTTTCCAATGCAACTTCCCATGCATTGTTCCAACTAAGCTTTTTGGGAAAAACACTCACGGTTAGTTGTAAACATCGGAAGTTGCATCGTGAGATCCATCGCTCGAACGTAGGGAAGTAGCTAACTTGAAGTTAGCTTAACAAACCTTTGGGAAACGCACCTCCAGATCTTTTGAACAGAGGAGGAGGACTATGACACCATCTATCAGCCACTTACATCTCGAGTATTGGACCTCCATCCCCAGAAAACCACACTATCCATTCACACCTGAGTGCAGATCCACCTTAACAGCTTTCTCATAAGGGTGGGTGGACAGCGACTCCCAGGACAGTAATGGTAACGACTCCCAACGTTAGAACTGAAGAAGCCTCTTGGATGAGAAGTAGAGGACATCTTCAACAAAACCTCAAGCAAGTCCAGTTGACTCTTTTTTAACATTTGGTGAAAAAGATTTTCATAGCAGAGGAGAACAGACCAAGCCCTTCATCCTAAATCTAAGCAGACAGCATTCATGTGGATGCTGGGATTGAACGATGGCAAGTTTGTCTCTTTTTCAGAGTCGGCTCCAAATGCACTCTCCATGTTCATGTTTACTCACATTATTGAAACAAGTAAAACTCATTTTATTTCTCTCTGTCTGTACAGTTTATATCTGTTAGGAATACTGTTAGAACTAAAGACTATTTATGCTAAATCACAAATAATTTACCATTGTTGGTAGGATTCAAACCTGCACAGAGAAACTGCACTGGATTTCTAGTTCATTGCCTTAACCACTTGGCCACGACAACCTACTGCAGCCCTCCCATCATATCAAGTAAAAAATAAAGATAATTTGAACATTAGCCAGTGGACATATGCAAGAAAAGATATATTTGCACGTGCACCATTAAATTCTACTACAAAGACTATGGCATCCTTCAAGTCATATCAGAAAAAAAGACAACTGAAACTCACGTCCCAGTCAGAGATGAGCATTTTAACTGCAGCAGGAGATGTTCAAAGAGCTACACGAGTATTGGCGGCCACACTGCCTCCCTACTACGCCTGAATGCAGCATTACAAACTTTCACGCCACAAGGTCACCATCACCTGCAGCAAGAGAAGAAGGGACAGGAGAGCCAGCCTACTCTGGGTAGTGAATATGTCCCACAGATTCAACAAACTCTGATCTCGCTGGTCAGGCAGGATGTGAACCTCTTGCGCGGGAGACCCCAATGGATTTCTCTAGTCCATCGCCATGTAACCACTTCCATTAAACTTACACCATCTTTAAGCCCATCATATTGCAAGAAACAAAGATAATTTGAATGTTATCCAGTGCGCTGTGATGCAAAGAAAAAACTGTTTCCACGTGCATTGAATTGACCAAAGATTAAAGCCCCCTGTGATGGCCGGGAATCAAACCCAGCTACGCTCACCACTATACCACCACTCACCACTATATCACACCATTGCTCTTAATGGCAGAAAAAAATGCCACTTTTTGGAAAGGGAGGAGTGAGGCAGCACTGTGCAAACTGTGGCACTCTCCATCAGAAAAACTACCATCCAGTCAGAGATGAGCATGTAAACTACAGCAGGAGATGTCTCAAGAGAGCTGACACAGATATTGGTTTGCCACACTTGCCTCCCTACACGTCTGAATGCAGCGTTACAAACTTTAGGCCACATAAGGTGAAATCACAGCTACAAATTCAGCACGCTAAGTGACTAGTAATGGTTACCTGCACCCAAGAAGAGACAGGAGAGCCAGTCTTACCTGGGTCGTGGAATATATCCCTTAATACAATGAACTTCTACTGTTATGCGGCAGAATTCAAATCTGCGCAGGGGAGACCCCCAATGGATTTTTAGTCCTGCTACCTTAACCACTCAGCCATATGCATATTTGCACATGCACTTCTTGAATTTACTACAGAGACTAAGCAGCATCCTTCAAGTCATATCAGAAAAAAAAAAAGACAACTGGAATGTTATCCAGTGGACGTAAGCCAGGAAATCTGAACTATCTAGAAACTGTGCACCTAGTATTTGTACCCAGTACTTGTAATTAGTGTTTTTGATGTACAGCTAAAATTCGCAGACTTTGTGGAAACTGTCTTTTTGACCCATGATGGTGGTGGTAGTGATAGTGATAGTGGTGAGCATAGCTGCCTTCCAAGCAGTTGACCTGAGTTTGATTCCCCAGCAATCACAGTCCTTTTTCTTCCCAGTGATAGTATAAGTGTTGCTTTTTTTTATTTTGTCTGGAATGCAGTAAGCAGGGAGAGTCGTGTGGTATGGCCTACTTTTCAACAGTGATTGGCATTAGTATGGTGGTTTACTGGAAGCATCACAGGGGATGTAGCTCAGTGGTAGAGCCTGAGCTTTGCATGTATGAGACGCTGTTGTCTTTAACACTTCTTATATTCACTTTCAAAGGAGAGGCTCTGTTGTCACTCACTGTGCCATTTGAACAACACAGCTGCTTCCTCCTGCAGTCATGGAGGAGAAGAACTAGAATACACTTCTGAGTTATCGGGTGTAGTTTTATTTGTTTTTAAGTGTTTGTTTTTAAATATATGAATAATCTTTGCACATTGTAAAATGTACAGCATTATGTGTATTTACACTGTTATTAAATAGATACTATATTGATCCAGATATAATTTCAGCAGAAATAATGACTTTGATGTGGATATAAACACACAACCTTCTGATCTGGAGTCAGGCTCATGAATCATTGCACCACAGAGTCCCTTTCACACAGTATCACCTCCAGGGGAAACTATGGAGTGTGACATTACTTTCACATGGTACAGATTGCTGAACTTGTGATCTTTGATGCAGATTCCAAGAAATATTGAACTAGTCAGGGCTGTTGGATAACTAAAGCTTCTGATGCTTGAGCCCCCTGTGTACTGTATGTAGGATCTAAGTACAAATGGTATGCAGTGAAGGTCAGAAAGCGCTTCTCAAGGTCATGATCTCTTCATAAACATGTTCAGCAGCTGTGGAACATGATTATGAACATCTGGGAAGATGGGAATTGGGACAGAGTCTGCATTGAGTTAAAATGGCCAGCAAACCTTCGGGTCCCTTCTCTCGATGCAGATTCATGCCACAGGTAGGAGATCTGGAACCCTGAGACCTTCTGCTCCACAGTAAATGTTCCCTCTCTGCCCTCACAGGAGATTTGATTTGGATGTGTTCTATTGTAATTATGGAATTTCTCATTGCATATGGATCAGCATGAGGTCACTCTTCAGAAAATTCTGTGGTTTTACAGTGACATTACAATTAAGATAGAAGATGAATTACGATGAAGAAAGTAGTGTCACTCTGGTTTTTTTTTTTTAAACACAACTGCACACATGCATGAATGGAGACATGTCAGGAGGGAGTAGGTTGCCAAGTATAAGAACCTCAGAGGAGTTGAGGGTTTGCTGCTTTACTCAAGGGAACCCCCAGCGGTGCACACAGGAGGAGGATCTGGACACATCTCCAGCTACCAGTCCACATGACAGACCTTTCATATGTTTGGTGCTGTACACCACAGAATAAAAGCTGTGGTTCCACTGGGGTTTGAACCAGGATCTTCTGCATGTACTAAAGCAAACATGATAACCACCACACTATAGAAACCTACAAAGAAGGAAAAACACCTCCACGTAAACCTTAATAACGTAAACTCAGCAGACTGGGATGTGAAGGCATTAATGCAACAACGATGAACCCACCTGTACAGAGCACAATAGATTTGCAGTCCATGATCAATGATGAACTAATGTATGCTAGGATCTGAACCCCTTGCTTTGCAGAACCATGGATTGTGCAGGTCATTGTCTGAACTACTCAGCCTCAACAACATTCTCTCTGCTGACTCACAATCCAGGACACCTTCCAGTCGTGTTTAGCATGGACTTATATAGTCTGTGAAAGTGGAGCATGAGATTGTAGGGACAAGCTAGGAGGAGCTTATATGATAATTCTCTTATACAGAGGAATTAGCTCAGAAGTTCAGCATGTTGAGAGGAGCGACATTAATGTCATCAATCTCCAGGAGGAATTAGAAATAGAAAAACACAAAGTACTGACTACTACAAAGCCTTTGAGTGTGTATGCTGTGCAAAGGATAGAAAATGTAGACCTACTGACTATTATTCATTTGGTCAACATAAGTATATTTGACTCTAATACACTTAAGCATGTAACCCATCCTTTGACTTGGAACCACTTTTTCTTTCTTTGTTTCCTCATGTTCTGTGGGAGGAACACGTGACTACCTTTGGACCCAATTCTGCCATTCAAATTCAAGCACCCGGCAGTTGTGACTGTTTAAAAATCACTCCAGTGGGGGGCACAGTGGTGCAGTGAAAGTTAGCACTCTGTTGCCTCAGAACAAGTAAGTAAAGTGTGTTTGATTCACGACTGGGGCCTTTCTGTGTGAATATGTTCTCCCAGTGTATGGGTGGAGTTCTCTTCGGGTACTCTGGCTTCCCACCATCCACAAAAATGCATGGGGATTAGGTTAATTGGCTGATTTAAAATTGACCGTAGCTGACCATGTGAATGTGAGTGTGAGTGGTTGTCTGTCTCTCAAGTGCCCCAAGTGATGAACCTGGTGACTTGTCCAGGGTGTACCCTGCCTTTCATCCTAAGACAGCTGGGATAGGCTCCAGCCCCCACGCTGACTCCTATGTGAGGATAAGCAGTAGAAAATGGATGGATGGATGTGAAATTAACAACATACAAAAATTATTTGTGCTTAAAAATAATGAACAACCATCATTTCCATATAAAGAGTCTTACCTCACCCACTGGTCTCCATCTTGGATTACTTGGCGCTGTCACATGTTTGTATTTTTGAGACCATATTTGGACTGGAAAGGGTGGAGCCTCATGAGTCCTGGTCGAACTGGAAGATCAGTGGTACTCAACTAGAAAAAAGAAGTAAGAGGATCTCACAGTGATCATGTTAGCCATATTTACAGTACATAGATGAAATTTAACCTGTGCATTTTACCCATCCCATAAAGGAGCAGTTGGCTGCCTACAGTAAGGCGCCTGGGGAGCAACTTCAGGAGTTAAGCTGCCTTACTTCAAGGACACAACAACTTGTTGTGGAGCAGAGGGGAGTTGAAAGGCGACCACTTCTACCCCACACTGAGCTACAGCGCCACCCCCCCCATAGGACCTATGGATGAAGCTGCTAACTAAGCTAGCTGCCTCGAGTTCCTCAGTAAACTTCAGAGGAGCTGCTCCATAACCTTTGATTAGAAAGTAATCTCTTAGTTGAAAAAGACTATTTTAACACAGCATTTTAATACAGCTTCTCTAAATCTTCACCAGCTAAATTAGTGAATATTACTGATTTTAGCTGCTGATCACACAACACAGGTTACTCATTCAGATCACTTCTTCTGGTTAATTCAGCACATAAACCATCTTACCTGGGTTAGGGTTACTCTCTTGATCACAAAGCCAAGTTACTGAAGGCCAACATAGTACTCCGTAAAGTGCCAGACGTGAGATACGGAGAGCCTCTCTGTCCTCTCCGGCGCGCAGGGAATTTTTTTTTTAACTGTCCGTCAATCCATCAAGGGAAGACAGAGATGACAAGGGCTGTGATTGGTCCTCTTCAGTTACACCCCCAAGCTGTGAAATGCAAAGCCCCTCTCCCTACACAGAAACAGAGAGAGACAGGTCATCTCTGCAGCAGTGCAGACAGGACAGAAACTTAAGTATCGATTAGCCTTGTGAAAGGCAAGTCAAACACATTAAACCTTGCTCAAAATATACATTTAACTCATTTTAGTAATTATGGCTGGGGTATATTTCCACAGAACATACTGAAAGGTGTTGGTTTGTGTTCGGCTTATCCCGATTTTTTGTGTTGAGAAGAAAGAGGAAGAGGAGTTTTTCAAATACTGAAAGCAACCAAATGTTCTTTCTCTTCTATCTCCTCTATTTAAATAGATTATTAAATCATGTAAAATAGTATTTTATTAAGGTAAATTGTTTCACTTTCTCCTCGAGGCGTGTGCATTTCACCACATGGGTGCAGAACACGATGACACGACGGAGAATCCGTGAGGGCCTCGAGGGGGTCTCTGTAGCTACGGAGTCGGATAACGATACGTAGTCGGGAGAAGTATATTCCAGCCTTTGATTCAGATTACTTTAGCTGGTTTATTAAACACATAAACCATCATCCCCTGGGTGGGCTCGAACCACTAAAATTTTAGTTAACAGTTTTAACGGGCTGGCCAATTGCGCCACAGAGACTTGAGAAGCAAAAGTTAGCATGTGCAAGCATTAGCCCATACACTAAACACTACACATGATGAGCTTGATAGTTACTGTTACTAATGATGGACTTAAACATACTTCAGATAGTAAACACAGTTTCCTGCCTTCATTCAGTATATATAGTCCACATCTGAGCTGACCTCACCTGGTCCACACACCTCTACCAAGTGGAGAAGACCCAACAGAGACTTTACTTCCTCAGGAAGATAAAACAAGCTGTCTTCCCTCAAACCTGCTGAGATGAATTGTTTGGGATGTGAACAGAGTGAACATAGAACAGAGGGAGAGAACAGTTCTCCATCTGGAGGAGATGGAGCTCATCCACTGTTTCAGTCTGGCTGCCTTGTTGGGGACAAGATCTCTCAGCTCTCTGCTAACCTGCTCTGGCAGTGATGGTGGTGGACAGAGAACAGACACATCTAGTTGTTAGGATTCATTTCATAAAGCAGGTTCAACAAACTCTGAGTGTAACCCTGAACTCTTGAGTTGATCTACTCTGGAGATAGAAAACTCTGAGCTCTCCGGCTCCAGATCAGCTGATTTGAGTAGGTTTAATCAACTCGGGAGTAGTTTCACCTTCAGTTAAACACGCATACACCACAGCGATAAAAAGCCAGCATCAATGAAACCCTGATTTGACGAGTCACCATGGCAAATAAGGGAAGTGGAGGGCTGCATTTTTTCACCCCACTTGAATTGGAAGTCTTAATGTGCGATACGTGTGAGTTTGAACATGTTTTTAGAAAGAAGTGAAACACCATTTTCACCGCAGCTGCAAAAGAGAGGGAGACGGCAAGGGGGACAACAATGCTGCCGTGGGTCAGTGTGTAAGTTTAAATGTAGTCCTTGCAAATCACAATAATATTACAGAGGAAAACTGTTTGAATGGTTGCCTATGAACACATCTCTGACTTAATGGTCACGAAAAATGTTTTCTAAGATCACAATGTCAAATATTCACAATTAAATATTCTACAAAATATTTTTGCAGTCAAATCTCTTCGTGCAGGTATGCAAATTAGCATGTGCAATCTCCTTGATCTTCATCCACTGGATCATTAGTGAAATGTGACATGTCATTTTGATAGATGCCAAAACTGACACCTGCTGACTGAATGAATGAAATGAATGAGGAAATCAAATAGTGTGTGTGGTTGAAACAGACAGACAGAGAGAGAAACTTCTCAGGTTCATTGAGAAAACCTGGTCCCACCAGGTTAGCTTCATAGAGTTTCAGCATTACGGTAACTGACCGAGAGCTTAAGTTACCTCTCTCTGTGAAACAGGCCAGGAGTTACTCCTCTTCTCTGGTTTAAGTTACCTCCCTTTTAGAAATGGAAAACCTTCAGAGTTTCCTTTATTTCAGAGTTAACAGACTCAGAGTTTTCTACTAAACCTTGCTTTGTGAAACAGAACCCTGGTTTTCAACTCTCGAATGAAAATGACCGCTTTTTAGGGCAGCAGTAGCTCAGTCCTTGGAGAACAGAGCCGTATATATAGAGAGTAATCGGGGACAACTGCAAGTGTTTACTGTTGTGTAGTAAAATTGCATACACTCAAAACACGTGACTACCTTTGGACCAATTCCACTGTCGGGTGATTGGTTGTCACATGTTTGGTGTACGTCATGCTAATTATATAAACATCAGTAACATAAGTTTGGAGAACGTTCAAAAGAGAAGACTTTTGTTATAATTCTGCTGATTCAAATGAGTTCCGTTAAATAAATGCTGACATGTTTATGTTCATTTTTTACTATTTGGCTCATTTGACTGTGATTGCCTCACTCCTCGCTAACTTTCACAAAACAAATCGAGAAAGTTGAGCAAGACACAGCAGCTGCTCTGTTATTGGCTGCTTCCAATGAGCACAGGAGGCTATTTTTTACTCTGTTGTTTACCCTGTAGCGCTAGCACTGCAGTTACCGGGAGGTCTGGAGCTCGGTTCAGCACCGCAGCAATCGCTCTGGTCAGCTCGCCAGCACGGCAGCAGTAGCTGAGAGCTCCCAGTTAGCAGCAATAGCTGCTAACTGGAGCAATGGCAAAATAAACCAATGGCAAAATAAAACCACCACTTCAGAAGTGTATTCTCGCTCTTCTCTCCATGACTTGCAGAAGGCATGGCAGCTGTGTTGTTCAAATGGCACAGTGAGTGACAACAGAGCCTCTCCTTTAATGTGAATATAAGAAGTACTGGAAATGCCAGAATACCAGAACCCAGGACTCATACATACAAAGCATGCACACTAATTTAATGAGGCTACATTCTGATGATACATTACAACAAAACCACCATAATACTAATCACTGTTGAAATGTAGGCTCACACATGACTCTTTTTGCTGATTTTCATACAAAATCAAAGCAACACTATACTATCACTGGAGGAAAAGGACTGTGATTACTGGGAACCAAGCTCAGATCAACTGCTTGGAAGGCAGCCATGCTCGCCACCACTATACCACCATCATGGGTCAAAAAAGACAGTTTCCACAAAGTCTGCAATTTATATCTGCAAATTGAGACTAAAAAAGTTCCAAAACATCCTGCCTCATCCCAGAAGGTTCTGACTGACCACAGATCCAGTTGTTGTAGTGACTTCCATACATCATCTCCTCAGACCCCAGGTTCACCATGCACTCAATCTACAGTTTGAGTACCAGGAGAGGATGGAGGTGAAATGATGCTATCCTACAGTATATCAATACAAGAAAATTGGAGAAAAAATACATCAGAAGTGGGATTGAAAACACATTCCTATTCAGAGTTCAGAAGCTCCCACTTACAGAGAAAGACTTCAGTCTTTGAGCAAGGTGCCTTAAACCACTCTGTCAGTTGTGAAACAACAACTATCAAACAAGACTGTTGAATAACTTAATATATTCTGCAATTTTCTAAATCTCAGTTGCCTCAAACAATCAGAGGTCCTTACTAAAGATAGTATTGAAATACAGTAGATGATAGTGTTGTCTAAAATTACACTATTCCTGTCATAAGTATCAGGATTTTATATGATATTAATTATAATGCTGGATTAATCCATGTTAGTGCTACTAATTTCGATAGTCCTATGAACAACATATAGTCTAGTAACAACATAGAGTCTAGAACCTATAACATCCAAAGAAGGAGCAAAGGTCTCTATAAAAAAGACACTGGCCTGTTATTTATCTTTAAATATTTTATTGTACATTATCATTGCTACTTCGCTTAGCTAAGCTAGCTATAGTTGAAACAAATTGTCATATTTTTTGTTTTGTAAACATTAGAAGACATACCTCAATATTTGGTCTTCTTCTCCTCATCTTTTCTTTTCACCCCTTGTACTCCTGAAGGCTTATTGCTTTCATCGTGTGGAATTTGTAAAGGAAAAAGTATATTTAACAGTGTCTGCTTCAGGATAGCTGTCCATCAACTGTGTTAGCTGTAGCTTCCTGTGTTCCCCCACTACTCTTCTCTATAACAACTCCACAGACTGAACTATCAAGCTGCTATAAAACAGCTCATCTCTCTAGAGGGAGTTAAACCCCAGCCACCAGCATGAAAACCAAAGTGATCCAAACCACTAGACTGTGATGGGACTGATGTATAGTCCTCTGTCCCACCACCATCACTGCAGAGCAGGTTAACAGAGAGCTGAGGAGATCTCATCCTAATAAGGCAGCCAGACTGGAACAGGATGAGCTCCATCTTCTCCAAACTTTGTTTAATGAAGTGCGCTTTAGTCCATTATTAGTAACAATAACTGGGTAAGACTCATGTGTGGTGCATAGACTGTAAAAAGAATGGACGAGTAGCACCCATGACGTCACCCAATATTTGGGGAGTTCTTTTTGTGCTCCTATCATGGTCATTTGAACTGTTCCATCTTGATTTCAGTGGGCTTGCATTTTCCCTATTTGGAGGAGAGGCGGTAACTTTACGGTCAGCGGGCTGGAGATCCTTACTAATTGAAACCCTGGTTAACCACGCCGAACTGAGCTAGCTCCAAAGCTATTCAGTTGGGCTAGGCTAACAATCAGCCACAGGCAGATCGTAATGCTGCTGCTGTGTTTTAAAATCACCTTTCAGATTGAGAGTTTTTATTTGGAGCTACAGGGTTTGGTGGATTTGGTGGAGTTGGGGGATCTTATTTGTACTATTTAACTGTGAAATGATCATTTAACATGTTAGTTAACAGCTCAACACTGCCTCCATCCACTAACGTTTATCCAGCACAGCAGCCGCTTTCTGACGGAGCATCTCTGTGCATGAAATGTTTGGACTTATTAAACAGAACAATGATACGAAATAAGGTTGTATTCCCTGCACTAAACAGACTCAACATGCTCTGGTCATCTATCTCAGTATCAGTAGGGATCATGAGTCGGGCAATAAAGTCTTTAAGCCCAGTAGCGGCAAAATATGCCACACATACCAATAAGTGGCAGCATCCATAAACTCTATTTTACACAGCCTATGGGTACTGGATAATATAGTACTAGATATTTACACAATACGGAAAAAATGCAACACACAATCCTTTGACGGTCGACAGTATAATCAACAATCCCCATGCATGTTTTTGATGGTGGGAGAAGCCTGAGTACCCGGAGAGAACCCACACAAACACGGGGAGAACATGCAACTTCCACATCGGGAACCGGGTACCTTCTTATGTGAGGCGACAGTAAGTAACCATTACACCACCACACCAGCAGATATGCAGCCTCAGCCCACTGCTTCTATTTTTGGTCCACTTACAGAGTGACTAGAGTTCAGTTCACTTAAAGGGGACTAGATGTGAAAACACCCTTGGTCAGCTTGTTTCCAGCCTCCACAAATCTGGAGCTTATTGTTGTAGAGCTAATAACCCTGCATATTAAAACATAGACTGGTTCTTTCTAAAGCACTTTACACTCTGTTGTTTACACATTACTAACAGTGGCAGCTTAATGCACTCTGGTCATTAGCAGCAGTTAGCCGCGAGCATTTCCTCTCTGTGTTGTTTGGTGTGTTTAAACATAAGTTGTGTGTACTTGACATTAATGTAAATGTTTAGCTACTTGTCTGTCTCAGTCTCAGAAATATTACTTTGCATGTTGTATGTGTAGTTTATTAAGCACATTTGAGGAAAGGTGACGAATTGGTAGCCAGTAAATGAAAGCTAACGTTAGCATTGCTACAATGCTCAGTTTGATAAAAGTATAACGAGCAGTTTTGCCAAGCGATTCAATGCAAAAAAAAAATCAAAGTGATGCTGAAGTAATACATAATTATACTGACTTTATAAATGCTGTATTAATGCTTTGTTAGGTCTGGGTTAGGAAATCACAAGAAACAACTTACACCACTTACCTTCATCCTGGTGTGACCGCTGTGTTCATCTGACAGTACACTGTTGACATGATGAAGCCTGTTCTCAGCAAACACCAATATTTCCATCATTATTGTTCATATTAGCAATTACACACGCTAAGCAGCAGACGTTTTGAAGCAGCTACTACTACTGTTATCAGTACAGAGGGAACATCAAATAACATGGAGAACATCTGTCTTCTTCTATGGAACCAGAATCAAAAAGAAGTTTTGTTGCCAAGTAAGTTTGAAATAAACAAGGAATTTAGTTTGGCATTTGGTGCATGACATGTGTAAACATAGGTGTAGAGAAGAATACATATGAGGTGCAAAAGCTCTACTTATGTGGTAAAAAACTGCAGAAAGGTAAAGACTTCCCTTCCTCCTCTTTTGGGGCTGAAGCAGCCGTGCTTCAGTCACTTTCTTCTGTCTCTGCAGTCAGTCTGTCCATCACACAGCTCCTCTTTTCATCACTTTGTTGGCAACAGGAAACACACACATGGATTTTACATTACATGTTTTCCAGCAGTTTCTCCACCTCAACATTTGCTCCACACCTGGTCATTGATTGCACTTCCTTGTGTTGTCAGTGACCTCCTGTTAGCACCAGCTAAATTTTCCATAGGACAAATAAATATGACACTTTCATACAGGTTAGTGCAGTTCAAAGTGACTAATAGATGACTGACAAGCCCAAATAATCTAAAAGTGCAAAACTGTGAAAAATTAAAAGTTATCATAACAGTAAAAGTAGAAAAACAGTGAGAAGTAAAAACTAGATGAATAAAAATAACAATAACATCTTATAAGTTAAATACAGTCAAATAAGTGATTGGATAAAAAGAGAATAAAATCATTCAAATTGAGGGAATAAAATGACAATAAACTATTGTACAACTTGGAACACTGTGTTAGTCCGATTCTTTAGTTGGAAGCCTAAGAAACACACCAGAGAACTGTGTTAAAAAAAGCAGTTCACAGACATTTATTCAGGTCACAGGTAAAGTATGACAGCGCTGGGCTCTGAAATGACAGAGGTCTGGAAGGATCTCAGCCACAGAGAGCCCTGAACCTGAGTTCAGTTCACATTTATCTTCTTGGACTGGGACTACCTGCATTACAGAGGTTAGAGACTGACACACAACTGAGTGTAATTGGCCAGTTAACATAAACATGGAGCAGGACAACCACTGCTCATGTGTTACAGTATATATACTCAATGATGATGGTTGAATAATTTTATATTGGTGTTTATCTATTTTTGGGGCCCCTGTCAGTCGTGGCCTCTTAGAATTGTCCTAAATTTTTCTCCCTATCTGAGGCTACTTCATGGATAGAGCCAGGCGAAGAGAGTTAAACAGTGCATGCTGCAGCCTTCACTGGGCTGGTGAAGGTGAGGAGAGCCGGGGAGAGACCTGAGGAGCTCATAACAGCAGATGGAGACAGAGTTACTTCTGCAATAACGTGACATAATTAAAACACATAGTCTAATTTGTCCATTTAACACCACTTTAAGATTTGAAAGAAAAATGGGAAAAAGTAGAAATTATTCTAGTTTTATATTTGTTTCACAATTGATATCTGTTCTTTAATTTTGATGTGTTTCAGATCACATCAGATCCAAGAGTCGAAAGAATGAGTGAATGATTAAATAAATGAATCTTTTAGAATGATTTGAGAGGGTTTGATAATGTTCACATACATTATGAACCAGTAACGCCTGACATCCACCACAATCTGTCCACAGTGTCTTTTTTGTCCGCCTGTTAGTTTTTCTACTTTCATTATGGTTGCAGTAGCTTGACAGCTGACACATTTAGGCCTCTAACAGCCTCTTTAAAGACAGTAATGTTAGCCATGATCTACAACGTCCCTCACCTTCAGTCTCCCAGTGTCCTTGAACGCCTCAGTTGTAATTCTGCTGTGTCACTTTGAATTGCTTCACGCTCTGAGTCTTAGAGAGCAGTGTTGTCTCTCTCAAACAGATAACTTTTGTCAGTAAATAAGTGGTAAAAATGAATTGAAAACACAGGATCTAGTGATTTAAATCAACAAAAATATGTTGTGATAACTGGATAAGCTGTTGTCTTGTTCACTCTCTCACTCAGTTAACTAGGATATGAAGTTAATCTGTACCATAATTCAAATTGAAATGCAAGTGAATATATGCTGTTGAGCTACTGAGAGTTGCTGCAAACAACACAAATACCATTACCTTCTGGATACGCCATGACGCTCGAGGTAAGACTTCAAGCTTGTGTCAAGCTGACATGCAAGGAGTTGCAGGTCTACTTTGCTGTCAATGAAATCACACAGCTCAAGACACATTTTTACATAGCCACCACAACATTATCATATGCAAGCTCAAGGGCGAGAACATACTTGTGGGAGGCTTTTCTTTGTACACTGTCTTCACTCACACATACACAATTCGAAAAAAATTTGGAGTGTTATTTACTTAGGAAAACCTAGGAAACGTTTTGAATTTCTTAGGGAATTAGAGTAAGATATATAAGGGTGATCATCAAGTAAACGCATTTAAGGATACAAGTTGCTTTTTACTAGGAAAACCTCTGTGTAATTCTTTCTGATTCTTATTAATATGGACATTGAATTTAATTTCTCTCTTCTTTGTAAGTTTTACTCAGACTCTGACTGCTGCAAACTGAAAAATCTCACCTAAAACCAGTGGCCTTTCAAGGCAATTTTAAATACCTTTACCGTTTTATTTATGGACTCACGTGGGTAACATTTACACATGAATTCTATGATAGTTATCTGCAGTTTGAATTGTCTCAATTTATTTTGAATAAGTTTTTGTGTATTGAAACAATAGACTTTAAAAATGAGGTAATGTTAATTCAATACGCTTATTTTCTGTCTGAAAATATATTTTTCTATAAAAGATGTTCCAAAGGTTTGCAAACACATAATGACTCACATATGTGACCCTTGGAAAATGGCCTCACAATTCAACAGTTGAGAACCTCCTGTTTTTACCTTGAAAATGCTGATCTAACTTCCCTTTCATTCTTTTCTCTCCTTTATTCCTTACCTTCTTCCCTGCGACCGAAGACAGCACGTGATTCATAAAGTGCAACAAGTTGAAATAAAAGCATGTTACAAACTAGAACATAGACAAGCCGCCATATTAACAAATGTGCCATTTTTTTAATTGGGGGTGCCTCTTTGAATGATAACTCTTGGGTCAAAGCGTGCACTCAAGCTATAAGCTTGTTCTGTTGAGAGCATCTCTTCGAGTTCAACTTAAGACACAAGCTCTAGAAGAAGCTTCTGGAACACTTCAAAAAGTGTACTCTATTTTTGTGGGTAATTTGTTTCCATATGACAAGCTATTTCCATCAGCAGGATATTGGTAAATTTTGGCAAACACTTCCACAAAGCCATAAAGCAACTCCAGTCCCAGCCTTCAACCACAATCGTTATAGCACGTCGGATGCACCTTCATCTTCTTCTCCTGTGTGGTAGACACAGATCCACATGGGGACTTGCCTGGCCTGATCTCTGCCAGAGCTGTCTCTCTGCTGATACCCTGTAAAATATATGTGAATTCATGTTCAGATGCATAGTAGAGCTTAATTTTTCCTTTCAAGTTACAGACTACTGTCAAAATATCAATATTTCAATAACAGCAAAAGTCCATCGTTTTCATTCAAAACAACCGTAAATCGGGCCTTATGGCCCTTTATGCACAACTCCAGTGATTCGGAACTTTCTTTCCTGTCTCATTATGGGAAAACACTGAATAATACAGATGTGCAGTAGCACGAGAAGAGAAGAGAGAAGGGGAGAGGTAAGAGGACAGAGGAAAGAGAAAAAAAGGGGAGGGGAAAGCAGAGGAGAGAAGGGGGAAAAGGGGGGGAGGAGCAGAAAGAACACAAGAGGAGAGAAGAGAAAAGAGAAGTAAAACATCTGGAGGGACCCAGATGAACATGAAAGTGCCGTTTTTTAGACAGTGCAATTGTTTTTCACACCATAGCATAAATTCGACTAGACAAAAGTCTGAACATGTACGATGTTGCCCTCAGTTCGCTGTTGAAAAAACAGATCTCATTTTTTGACTGATCCCAAACCGCCGCAAGAAAAAAACGACAAGCATAAGAAGCAGAAAACCAACAAAGCCTGCAACTGAGTAGCCCTAGGTTCCCCTACAACAAAATAACAGTTCCTTGACAATTTTTTCCAAACCAGAAACAAAAAGCCATCTTTTTCAAAAGTCCTCAGATCCGTTAGCAATGGCTCTAACACTTTCTGGTATCCAAATGTCTTGGTGTCCACTGTTTACACAAATGGCAAAATTAAGGATGCAATTTGATTGAGATGTGCGGGAATGTTTCCAAGATCCAATAAAAGCTGTGATTTATTTTTTTTTCGAGGCCCGGATTGCACCCCTCAAAGTCACGCCGGGGATAAGACTAAGTCTGCCCTTTTTCAGAAAAAAATTTTATTTTGGGAAGTTGGATCCATCATGAAAAGATTTACGTAAGGTTGTTGCCAATTTCTACTAGTATCCCGTGTTTTTTGATTGTTTGTTTTTCAGAACCTGTGAAGAGATTGCAATATTGGCAATACCGGGAAGTTTTGCACCCCCTTTTTACGAGTATGTATTTTGGTTCGAAACTGAAAAAAAGTTCTTCATGAACTCTCTTCTTATAAGATGTGAAAAGGGGCATCGTTCAAAGTGAGCTTTTTGGGTGTGCCTGAGAATTTTTTCCAAATCAGAGATCACAGTGTGTCCAACTCACAGTTATTTGGGGCCAGAGTAGACTGATCAACTCTCTTATAACAGAACTGATGCGATGATATGAATTGAAGCTCAAACAATTTCATCAATGCACCTGTTTGCCACATTAAATGTGCTCAACTTTAAAAAAAGGCTGCCAAACTTTCCTTTATGAAAGGGTGATCCTTTTCTTCCCCAACAAAGGTTGAAGATCCTCCTCCTGTCTCAAACAATGGCTCATCTTGAGCACCAACTGGGTTGAATATTTTTTCAAACTTCATCTTTTTAAAACTTCAAGGCGGGGGAAGTTTCCATGTCTGTGTGAGGCAAGGTTAAATATATGTTTGAGGTGAAGGTGCAGGAAAACAATGCAACTACTTAAATCTCCTCAAATGGCTCCCAAGATGTTCAAAATATTGCCTCTCTGAATCAAACATGCAGAACTGCACAGGCACAAGTAAAAAAATAGAACTTTTTTGGGGTCACTTTTGGGGGCTGCCTGGGTTGAATTTTTAGGCATTGAACGCCCTTAAAAAGAACAAGGGGAACCTTATAAAGGCAAGGGACTGTCTGGCCAGTAACCATTCCATGTCTTAGTCTGAGTGTTTCAACAGTTCTGTCCGGGGTCAGCCTCAAATCTAAAATTTACAAGACCATTTATCTTTTTTTTTAAACTGAAAAACAACAAACCTGATTTGAACAGATTTTCATATCAGATGAAAATCAACTTAAAAATAATAATGATAGGTACCTAGGGTTTTTGATTTACCTTACATTAGCCGCTCAAATCAAATACGCTGCAGGAGAACTTTCCGTGGAGGCTTAAATACAAAGAAATCAAATGATTAATGCATCATACCAAAGTTACTTGAATAAAAGGGCAATGGAGAAAGGATTTATTGGGGATCCTTTTTAACTTTTGTATCCCTTACATTTTATGCGGAGCACAAACCCCCAAAATTTTCATATTTCTATTTTAATTTGGGAAAAGATATGTTCTGTGATGATGGTAAACCTCTTTTTTAACCCTTTAAAGGGAAAGACACAATTTTTTAAATTAATTTTACTTTTTTTTTTTTTAACCCTTTAAATAGTGTTTTAACTGCTTTTCAGGCGCGAGAGGGAGGGCAGCAGAGAAAACGGGCAAGGAAAAAAATAGATAAGACATTAAACAAGAAGCAAAAACTACAAAATATGTCCTAAATTACCATTGTAAAAATGTGCTTTTATGAAGTTCTAAAAATATGCCATTAAAAAGAAAAAAATTTTATAAAAATTGGAACCATTTAGAAAAATCTTAGGCTACACAAGGAAAACCTGCATTTTTTCTGTGATTTTGTTCCTCCTTAAAAGTAGAGCATTGGACAGATTTATTTGAGAGAGCTTAAGTACAAGAATAATGAGAATCAAAATTTAAAAGTTATCCGAGAGAAACAAGGATTTAGAAATAAGGCCTCCAAAAAGGTGATGGTCCTTGGGAAACATATGAAGCAAATTATCACAGCAAATGTTTTTTTAAAAGATCAAAAATTTTTTCAAATTCCCCCAAAATTTAAACTAAATTTTAGATACTCAATGCTAATCAGTAGACCATAACAACACAAAAAATGGAAAATTATATTTTAAAAGGGCCTATCCCGTATTTTGTTGGTCCTTTTTTGTTTAAATATGACAAAAATTTTTATATATGGTATAAAAAAATAAACCAAAGAAGGAACAAATATGAATTAACAATAAATAAAATCATATTTAAAAATGATAAACCGGGGGAAATGAAATGTGCTGAAAGAACCCATTTTATTCTAAATTCATTGGGCTGATTATTTTTTTTTTAATCAAACTTTTTGTAAATTAAGCTCCACTGTCTTAAACAACTTTCACTGAACATAATTTAACGAGCAGCAGAAACATGAAGTAAGGGAAAAAATAAAAAAAGGGCATTTGGGGAAAAAAAGAAATTAGCAATGTAGTATTACGGGTTCCCCCCTCCCCCCGGACAACGCAACCTCAACACATTAGCCTTTTTTTGTTTATTTCCGTGCTACCCCACTGGGCCCCTTTCACGCGTTTGTAACGCACGCCAGCGAGGGGAGAGAGAGAGGAGGGGAAACACGGATGCGCCCGTTAAAGGCCCCCCCCCAGCACAAAGGAGTACCATACTACTGAGTAGTACCCCAAACCCTTTGGGTAGTTAAATATGCCACCCCGCAGCCCTAAAACCGCCACATTATATCCTACATTGTCAGAAAAAACCCCCCCAATTTAATTAAAAAAACGGGCTCACCCGGGAGCTACACGCTTTTATAAACATAAACAAACCACTGCGTATAAACTTCGATAATTACCAAAAAAGATGGTGGAGTACAACTCGGGACTTACCAGGAACAAAACACATGGATGATTATATTATCGGGAAAAGGGGCGCATGCTTTGCAATTTTAGTAAAAATTTTGCTACAACATGTAGCCATGGTAATGGCAAGTGGGGGCATGTTACTTTCATATCATTTGAACTTTTTATTTGCAGGAAACCCCGAGTAACTTTCCTTCGGATTTAGGGCCCGCCGCCATTAAATGACCACCGCCACTGTCCATGTGTTTAGGCGGTTGAAGACGCCCATGCGCCCTGGAGGCGAATGGTCAATAAACAGGTGCGGATTCATAATATGAAACACTATTAAAACTTACTTGAATTTCTAAGTTCATTTCAATGATATGAAAACCTTGAATATTATGTGAAAATACATAATAAAACTTACTTTTCCCACACTGTTTATTTATTTCATGAATGACATATATAGATTTTCTTTTAATAATCCCAGTTCTCACGATACTTTAAAATTTGAAATTAAAAAACGGGCAGTTAATAAATATTACTACACCACAAAAAACATTTTTTTAGTGCATATTCATGTGAAAATGGGGGATTGCCTGAAAATCTGGTCTAAAACCCGTTAATGGGACTGGGCATGTGTGGGCATCTCTAATTTTGCTGTATAATACGTATGCTTTTTAATCCATTTCTGCACTTCTAGCTTTAATATATGAACTGGTGCCAACACTTCCTCTTGACCAATATATTATTATAATTTATAAAATAAAAATTTTGATGATACCCCATTACAATTTTGTTATAATTTCATGCTTGTATAGAAGTTGTGGGTATCAAACGACCTATTTAAAGGTACCCAGAATACAGGAAAAGACATCTACTCTTAGAACTTCTGGTGAGGACCAGTTCCTCCCCAGACCTTGATACTTTTCATAGATATATTGACAATACTATTAATTCAGATGATCCTGATCCCACCATCAATGTTGGGAATACCATAATTTAAATTTCATTATGCTTCTTGCTGTTGTGCCTTCATTTTAATTTTTAAACAAAACTATCCAATAACCCGGGAAATTTTTGGGCTGTATGTTTATCCGCCATTTATGTCTGGATGTTTTTTTTAATTATATCCTTTTTTTTTTGATTTTTCATTCTGGTTCTTTTAACATATTCAAAATAAAATTCAGTTGAATTTATTTCCTTTTTCTTTTTTTTTTATTTTTCCAGCTGAGGGGTTTTGGGGTGTTCAGTCTTACCCCATGAGGTTTACCACAGAGGTCAACCCCCCCAGCCAAAAACCAAAAAAAAAAAAAGAAAGACCACATACACACCTTTTCCCTGTTTGGCAAAAAAAAAAGAACTATAACGCACAAGTCCATCGTAAAAGAGCCCCTTTAAAGGGCAGGGGTTAGGGGAAAGGAAAAACACATTCCCAAAAGTTTATATGCCTTGTATATGTCAGTTGTGCTATTTAAAATGTCAAAGTTTGGCATAGAAATTTGATGGATTCTGTTCATAACATCTTTGCACAGATCTTCGAGTACTATAAAAACTACCCCCTTATGACAGTGTGTAAAATTTAAAAAAACACATAAATGTTGTTTTTCACTGTTGGAAATTACGTTTTGTATGTATTTTTCCCCTGTATATGTAACAATAATGATGTCTTTTAAAATGTCATAAAAGGGCCAAAGATTAAAAAATTTGGAGGAGAGAGGTTTTAGGGGTGGGCATGCATTTTGCACGCCCATCTAATGATGCTTGTATATTATCCGGAAAACTTTTAATTTATAAATGATCAGTGATATCCGATGCAAAATGCGTGCTGATGTTGTGTTGTGGCATGGTGCGCAAAAAACTTTATCCATGTGTATTGCACATGGATGCACTGGGCCGACGGGAAAATCACCGGGAACTCCACCACTGGTTTTGAATCTTCCTTAATGGGGAAGTTTGTTATTATTTTTTTCCCAAACATAACATGCTTCATTATTACTGAACAATCAGCTCAGGTCTTCAAGACCATTTCCCAAAACAAACATTTTAAAAAATTTTCATGTGAAACCAGACGGGTTAAAAAAAAGGTTTTCCCAAATCTTGCATGGGGGCTGAACAAGGGACATCGCTCAAAGCAGCCAAGAAGAAGCAAACAGGGGGAATGGGCACAATCCCACTACCTCACATACAAGCGAGCACTCTACTATTTGAGATCCCCGTATGGGAAAGCTGCCATTTTCATGAGATCATCTCATCCCCCACTTTTTAAATCTTAAGGGCTCCCCGATAAGCCACTGTAATTTATCAGAAAGTAGACAAGGTGGCTGAGATCAATTATGCTCCAAGTTCAAACCCCTCGTTTTTCCAGACAAGCTTTCTTAGTCTGCAAGTTGACGGTTGGAGGTGATGAGCTGCCAAACATTGTGCCCACACAAATTTCATGGTTGACTCCATGCACTGCTAATCTTTGTCCGCTGGACCGCTAATTCAAGGGTTTAAGAGTCTTTATTTTATTTTGCACGAGAACAAAATGATTATACATTATATATACGAAAATATACAGATAATTAATTTAAAATATATATACGTTTTTATATATATATACGGGATATATTTTATAATTTTCTTTTTATATATATATGTATATAATAATAATTTTATATATATATATAATATATATATATATATATATTATATATACATTAGACGTCAATATTAAAAAAAATCTTTATGAGCATCAATATTTTCCCGAACTTCACTGAAGAAACTAATGTGACTTCCAGCTGGATGTCGCCCCGCAAGAAGGTACTGGGGTTTTTTTCCCCCCAGGGCCCACTGTGTTTCTCTGGGGACTTGATTTCCCCCCCACCATCCAAAAAAAATGCATGGGGGTTAGGTTAATTTAATTTTAAATTGACCGAGGTGTGAATTTAGGGAGTTTGTCGCCCCATTTTCCCTTTTAACTGGAGCAGTTTGGATTGACAGCAACAAACCCTTGGTGAAATTTTTTTGCAATAATAATAATAGCTGGTTAAGGGCTTTTCTTTATGTATTTGTGCTTACTTGATCCTAACTAGGATCACAGTTCAAGTTTTGTCTCCACTTTTCAGGAAATGAGGGGTTTTCGTTAAAATTCAGGGGCTGCCTCTGTTCTAATCCTTTTATCTGATTCTAATCTGCTTTTATCGAATTGAAACCCCTTTTATCTGTATTCTAAACTGCTTTTTGATCTGTACTGTACCATCTATTATTTTTTTATATTGTTACCCGGGGAACCGCAGCAAGTAAGTTTGTCAAAACTATGCATTATTTCGCAAATGTATCTTTTAAAGCAAAGCATTATACACACAAAAAAATCAGTCACAACATAAGAATACAAAGGGTAAATAAATGCAAAGATCAAATTGTCTCTGCATGAAGGTGAATTGTGTATATTTATTAATGTATATTATTTTATATATAAATTATGTACATAATTATTGTATCTGTGTTTATACAGCTAAGTTGAATGAAGGTTAAAATGAAAAAGATATGGTCACATGTAGTGTATAGATACAGTTTTAAACTGATAGCATGAAGCATTTGTTAAACGATTCAGCTTATATTAACTATGCCTTATTTTCATAGTAATCAACAAAATTTCAACGAGCAACCAAAGCTAAAGAGGGCCCAAAGGGTTTTTAAAATGATGCTTGTTGTTTACTGTACAACTAGGAAAAATAGCACCAGCAATGGTTTTAAAGTGGAAAAATGCAGAGGGTGGAAAAAATTCACATTATATACATCATTTTAGGTTAAAGACATGGCGTAATGTCCAAAACAATCAAAGCAGGAAATAAAAAGACAGACTTTAAACTTAAAATGTTTATTCAACGCCCCTTAATTACCAAGACCGTCGGGCCCGACAGATTTCACAGCCTCTTCTGATGACTGTAACTCCTGATCAGTGTGTGCTATTGAAGGCATTCACTTGATTCTGAAAGCAGATAAATTTTTAACAATATAATGTTTATTACAGTAAAATACAAACGTTGAATACAGGGAGGTTTCACCCTAACCTGAAAAAGGGAGGTTTTTCCCCCACCGCCCCTCCCGAACCATGCCGTGCCTTGTTATTTTCCTTTAAATTTTATTATTTTTTTCCGGGGAGAGTTTGTAAACTGGTTTGATTTCATACCCGAAGCTGTTCTGAATCTGATCATTCTATTTCATATTTGATCAAAAGGTTACACCTCCGGTTCGTCTGAACAGGTGAGCCACCTGTTTAATAGCTGATCACCAGCTCAAAAAGTGTAAATCACGACCCTAAACTGGGTCAAATATCCATCAAAAAAAATCACAGATGCCGGGAAACCCCCCTTTATTTTTGTTTTAAAGGTTTTTTTGATTTAGAGATGTTTTTTCTGAAGAAAAAATTTAATTTGCTTGTATTTTGAGCTATCTGTGTTGCCATCGTTGAGGCATCCCCCCTGATACTAAGCAGACGTACCTGTTGGGGAAATCCTTTTCTTTATTGCAAAGATTTTAAAGTTGTAAACTGGGAAAGGGGAGAAAAAAAGTTATATAGGTTAAAATTATATATTTCAGCCTTTAAAAAAACAAATATAGTGTACTGATTAAATGTCAGGTTATTAAATGTTGTTATTGACTGAAATGAAACAAAAAAAATCAAAGGGGAAAAAATCATTAAAGTAAAAAGACAATTTATTACAAATATAAAACATTTAATAATATGTAAACTAAATAAACTATTAATCAAAATATATTAAGAATGAAATATCAATTAAAGGGCCCATACCAATTCGACCCCTTTTCATATCAATGAGCATAAAAAATGAACTTAACTCTTTCATTTCTGGGGATTCCCCAGGGAAAACCATCTGACACTATGTGTGTGTGTTGGGAAGGTTAAGTTTTATGATCAAAAATAAACAGATAAGACCAGTTCCTCCTCTCTGACCCAAGAAACTCCAGGACATACACCAGAGGAGGAGTTTTTTGCCCCATTAATTCAATTTTAACCCGCCAGACACATCCAAAGCTTAATGTTCCCCTTCCCTTTTTCCCTGCCTGGAACAGAACATTACATTAAGATTTTAATGGGTTAATATGCTTTCATTCCCCAGCTACTGTCATATAAGTGTCAGTTACAATGTAAACATCAGTCTCCCACACAGATCCTCTTCCCTTTTCCCCCTTCCGATAAGGACTTAATGTGACATGTGGGATTTTGGGGGGTTAAATCACAGACACAAAAATACACAAACTGCCTGTTGTAGTACACCTTCCTATTGCTCTGATATCGGTTCATCTGTGTTGGTTAATTTGATTCAATTGGTCAAGTTTTTTTCTTTTGGGTTTTCCCATAGGGTTTCTTGGTGTCATTTTCAGCTGGGGGAGGGAGCTTTTCATAGAGAAACTTAATAAAGTAAACACAGCAGTTTTAAAAAAGTAAGTTAAAAGAAATCTTTTAGAAATTGGTGGAGGAGGGGCCAGTTCACACCCCCCCTGGGCCTTCAACAAAGATCATAAAAAACCCCAGCTGGCCCGGGGGTTTTTCTACTCTTTTTCAGTCCTTTTTCCAGTCAAAGTTCTGGTCTTTATCCCCTCCACTGCATTCTGTTCTCCCCCTCCCACATGCTGGGAGGGGGAGGGAAAAAAATGATACCCCGAGACAGAGACATGCTGTCCCACCACAGGCCCAGCCCATGGCATGAAGAGCAACCCCCTTTCCCGAATCTTTAACCGCTCCAGATATGACTGGAAAAACTGAATGCTGCCTCGAATGGCCTCCCAGGACCCAGCACCTCATGGCATAAGAACAGCCATCCAGACCCTTTTCCCAAATCTGCATCCTGCCTCAAGACCATCTTTTTCTCTCTGCTCCTTTGCCCCGAAAATTTAGCCAGCCCCCTGTTTTAGACACAGGCTGCAGAAATGACTCCAGCCATCATGAAGAAAATTAAAAAAAGAAAAGACTGTCGGCTCCAAAAGCGGGGGAACGCCACCCCCCCCACTAACAAAGAGGGGGGAAAAATTGGGGAAGGGGACGAGTATGCTGTGAAGAGGAGAGACAGACAAAAGAGACTGAGATGGAGCCATGTCAAAAAAGATGTCCAGAGACAACCAAAGATGTCCAGAGATGTCCACTGATGCCCAAAAAAGCCACTGTTGAAGTTCAAGCAGAAGTCGCCTGCAGAGATCCAGCAGATCCAGACAGAACCTGCAGCCACTCTCACTCCCATCCATCCAGGAACGGTGATATACTGCATATACATCTTACAGTTAATAAAGAGTTTGATGATTAGCCCTAAATTGAATGGCCTGAATTTAGTTTAATCCAGCAAACTTAATAATATTTAGTAAGATATCAGAAAAACGTTAAACCAATTCTGAATAGAAAATTACTCACAATCTTTCTGATGCCTCTCAAACTCTCAACTGCTGAACGCCACCAAACCTAAACCAAATTTTGGAACAGCCTAATTTAATTTGGTCTAGATAACCACCACTGAATTTAACTGGTCACATTGAATTAATTAACGATATTCACCCTTTTGAACTTGCTTTGTTTAATCATTCATTCCATTTTTGTCACAGTGAGTCAATGTCATGTATTTTTCCTTTATTCTATTTTTTATTTTCTGTTTTATTATTTCTGTTAGTAGCCTGGTCATTTAGTTTGTCAAACTAATAATTTATTATTAGTTTTTTTCTGTGACAGTAGTAGTCTGTTATAGTTTGTCAAATAAACTTCTCATTTTTAAAGAACTTGGTTATTTGATTTTTTGGTGTATATAAAGTAATTGAATCACTGTACACTAGGTCAAGAACTCAGCACCCTGAGATTAAGAGACTTTATTAATAAATGTCAAATTCACAAGTTTTCCTGTTTTAGCAAAACTGGGTGGCCCTGATAATTTCACTATTAAAGGAAATTTTTGGTTTATGATCAATAACTTAAAGGTATTGTTCATAAATACATAATTTGGTATTAATTAATGTTTGACTAATCTGCTCTACACTATTTATGCTACAATGTAGTGAAATAGTTTCTGTTCGTAGTTTAGTCATGTAGTTTGTCAAATAAACATAAAGAAGTTGGTTATTTGATTTGTTTTGTCTATAAAGAAAATTGAATCACTGGACACGAGGTCCAAGAATCTCAAGAGCTGCCTTAGGTTAAGAGACCCATCATATCAAATCTGAAAAGCTTTCCCTGTTTCACAAAACGGGATGGTGTTGTGTGAATCAATAACTTAAGTATTGATTATAAATACTGATGTTATACAAATGAATGACTGATTATTCATGTGCTACAGGGAGCGCTCTTTGTGCTCAGTGATCCCTGTCAGCTTCTTTCTGTGCACTCATCAGCCTGTCTGCCTCCACTGACTAGTTGTTCACTGTTTGTAGTCATTTCTGCAGTATTGAGCTGCTCTCTGCAGGGGGCTTACTGACCCTACAAAAATAAGAAAGAAGTCAAGGCTGCATTGTGTTAACATTTATTTGAGTTTGATGCAAAGTGTAATTGTACTCTCATTCCATGTTAGCTGGTTGGGCTAGCTACCCTTCCTGTTAGCGCTGCCCCCCATGGTAGTGGAGGTTTGACTGAGCAGAGTTATAAGTGCTTCAGAAGTACTTATTTGTGCTGAAAGAAATTTGATTCTGGTTCTGATTGTCCCACCGAGGAGACGATACACTCACTCTTGTAAGACTGCAGCTGTCTTACAGGGACAAGTTTCTCTCCGGCACTGGTTGTGAGACTGAACAAAGCTCACCTGAATTGTGAAGGTCATTCTAGAGGCTGACTAACTACGCCACCCTGCTCCACCCACTCCTGCTCCACCATTCCTGGTCCACCCACTCATGCTCCACCTACTCATGATCCACCCACCATGCCCACCCATCTGCTCCACCACCCACTCATGCTCCACGCACTCCCCGGTCCACCCACCATGCTCCACCACCCTGATCCACCTACCCTGATCCACCCCCCATGCCCACCTACCCTGATCCACCCACTCTGCCCACCTACTCCCCCACCCACTCATGCCCACCCACCCCGCTCCACCTACCCTGGTCCACCCACCAGTACCCCCCC
>JAQQSB010001895.1:0-54483 GCA_029721515.1 Synanceia verrucosa | reverse complement strand
CAACAAATTTTTTTTTTCGTCTTTCCATGTACCACCAAGGCCTAAGAATAGCAAACCCCGGGTATGTTGTTAATGTTTTTTTTAAAAGAACAGATTTAGCAGTGAGGGGCCTAAAGGCAGAAACTGAATATAATATGAAGAAGTTTTAGTAAGTTTCTTCATGTATAAGAATGTTTCTATCATCTTATATTAGTGTCATATCTACATATGGAGCAGGATCTTTTCACCTTGTTTCTACACTATAGAATGGAAAACAGGTTCACTCCCCAAAGGACCAGTGGAACACAAGAGTTTTTCCATCAGCTTTTTAAAATACCATGAGGCTGATCTGTGACCTGTGACATTAGGCTGTTTACACTTCCAGTCACTTTTATTAGGTACACTTGCCAGAAAAAGGGTTTGGGACCCTTTTTCCTTCGAACTGTCTTATTCTTGGTGTCGCCCTTTCTACGAGGGTGTTGGAAACATTCCTCACAGATTCTGGTCCATATTGACATGATGGCATCACTCAGCTGCTGCAGATTTGTAAACTGATCATCTATGATGAGAATCTCTTTCCTCCACATCCTAAAGCTGCTCTATTGGATTGAGATCTGGTGACTGTGGACACCAGTGGAGTCCAGTGAACTCACTGTCATGTGAACTGTAGCCTCAGTTTCTGTTCTTACTGACAGCAGTGTCACCAGGTGTGCCTCTTCTTCTGCTGCTCTAGTCCATCTTCTTCAAGGCTCCAGTGCTGAGCTTCACAATGATATTCTGCATTCCTTGGTTGAACCAGTGATTATTTGAGTTCCTGACTTTCTATCATCTCCAACCAGTCTGTCCATTCTCCTGTGCCCTCTCACATCAATGAGACTTTTTACTCACTGGATATTTCCTCTTTCTGGCCCGTTCCTGTGAACCCTAGAGATGTTGTAGTGAAAATCCCAGTAGATCAACAGTTTATGAAATCCCAGTCTGTCTGGCACCAAAACCATGCCACGTTCAAAGTCTCTTAAATCTTCTTTTTCCCTCATTCTGATGCTCTGTGAACTTCAGCTCAGTGTCTTGCCCACATCTACATGTCTCAATGCACTGAGTTACAGCTATCTGTGAACAAGCAATTAAAACAGGTGTACAATAAAGTGGCAGGTTGTCAGCCTCTTGTGTGAGTTTATAACTACAGACAACATAAAGTGATTCCTGTTTCACTCGGGGTTTTTTTTTCAGATGTGCACAGTGAGCAGATGGACTGTAGTAGCAGGAGGACCTCAGGGGAGTTATGCTCCTCCTCACAGCACTGAGTCTGACACAAAAATTTAATTCAGTATTTACAGTATTCTAAAGACACTCTATCAGGTGTTAGGAGCTCTTCACTCCCCACAGCACTGCTCTGAAACATGTCAGCATCCTAAGTTCCTTCATGTTTGATTTGTTTTTTTTACTCGAACAAACTGCATAATCTAGAGTGAGAATTATGTGTGTTGAATATGTTCAGAAAGCATTCTACACAGTCCTACACAAACTGAAATAGTGTCAAAAAGTGTAAAAATACAGAGAAAGCCTTATCAAAAGTACAAGTTTTTATTTTGAAATTAAAACGGTAATTGTTATAAACATTTTTATTGGGGTTTACTGCTGAAATGACAGGTGGGCTGGTCATATTTTTAGCTATGTTAAATGCATGTTGCTGAAAGGGACCACAAATGTCAAATGCAGGGTTTTTCATAAACTTCATGCTGTGTATATAGCCAGAACATAAATGGAATATTTTCTTTGTCGGTTAACAGTTTTCTGTCCCGGCAGCTCTCATTACCAAATCCATGACAAAGGCAGGTTGGTACCACAGTCGTACCTCACACTGTGATAAGGCAGCCCTCAACAGTGTAAACATTTCTATGAACGATACAGCTGTATCACTTTACTGTAATTAAAGTGACTAAACAACAGAATGAATTCATTTATTAATTCCTACCATTGTGATGATGGTATTAGAAGGTGATTCCCAGGGTCTCCCTCCCAGTTGGCGGGTGTGAAGCTGCGGTGGAATGTAATCTGCCCAAGCTCCACATGCTCCTCAAAAAGTTTGATGGCTTTGCCTCTGAGGCTTTCTGAAAGTGGCTTGTCCCAGGTTTCTCTGGTAAGTTTTCCACCCTGCCTCCTGGAATGCTTTCCTTACAAGGATTGCCCTTTCTGTTTGGCAGGTGTTACCAGGCTGATGGGGTCGTAAAGCCCAGCCACCTGGCTTAAAAGCTCCCTTCTAGTCAGTGGGTCAGGAGTTCCTAGTCTCACCTCCTCCTTGAGAAGATCTTTGCTCACCCTCACCTTTTTCTTCCTCTTAGAAAAGTTGATGGATGTGAACATGTAGAGTTTATCTTCTCCCACATTAGAACCAACACCCAGAGCTTTGTTATCTTCGTCTCTCATCTGATTTGGAAGAATGATGGTTGAAACTTTTGTCACATCCTCCTCTCCTTCCTGGACAGCATCACTCCTTTGCCTCCCACTGTTCTCTGACCGTACCCATGGTTTCACCAGGAAGCCCCCAGCTCTCAGGATTTCCCCCACACCTTGGGTAATTTCATCCAGTTTCTCCAGGCTGTTGTGGGAGGTAAGGATGTCATCATCATACCTATCCTCTTCAAGGACTCTGCATTCCTCTGTCCGATGGGCAAAGATGGGAAGCTTGGCTGTTTCTCTCATAGCTAGTTGTGCTATACATCCAGCTGGTCTGTCTCCCATTTTAACATGGGTGATGGTATACTCTCTTATCTCCTCCTCAGGCTTATCCCTCCAAAGGAATCGGTGTAGGTGCATTTCACATTCCTCTAACCACACTGAATTGTACATCTTCTTGATGTCTCCAAGGGCAGCATGTACAACTCTTATGAACCTCACTTACACAGCTCTGATTGGATTGAACACCTCAGGTCCCTTCAACAGAAGATCATTCATACTTATCCCTTTGAATTTTTGGACTGCTATTCCATACCAATCGTACTGGGGTCGTGGACAGAATGTGGGTTTGGTGCCACCAGGTGGCTCACGTACTACACTGGTCCTTTCCATTTCCTCCTAATTCCATCAGAAAGCTCAATGGCAGCAGCCCACTCAACCATTTCATGGATCTGTGTTGTGTATATGGTTTTCCACTCTGGTTGTCTCTGCAGCTGTCTTTCTGTCCTTAAGAATGTGGCCTCTACTGTGCTTTTGTTGTTAGGAAGTGAGGTGGGGTCCTCTATCCATGGGTACTTAGCATCCCAGTGGGGAGAGTCTGTGTGCCCATCCATGCACACATAGGTGAGTCCTCCTCTTATGATCTCAAGTTCCTTTTCCTCTGCCAGAGTCATATCTTTTTCCTCCTGGCTGGCAGTTGCCGCAGCGACATCCTCCAAACTTTGGCCTCACATGCGCCCAATGCTCTCCCACCACCACCAGTCAAGAAACTCACGGGTAGTTGTAGTTGTGGAACTTTGGGCGAGTCTGTCTTTATACTCTTCAAATGCAAGCTTAGCCTCTGGACCTCTGGAAAACTTCTGTGTACTTAACAGCAGCCGTCCCTCATGGAACGAGCAAAGTGGGTTTTTGACTCATAAGCTGCGACCTCAACATCCTCAAACAGGTCAGGTGTGCTCCGCCCACTGTTCTTCCCAAAGGGCTTTCCCACAAGACGAGGTCACCAATAACTCTTACCCTTTGTGGTGCAAGCCTCCCTCTCTGTGGCTGATGAGAAGTTCAACATCTTTTGGTCTCTTCAACTCCTCCAGCTTAACCTCAGGGAAGAATTTCCTCAGTCTCTCAGGATCAACAGCCCTGTGTGCTTTGGCAATCTCATCCAGCCCATAGCAGACAAGTTTGTGGGCTATTACTCTGCCTTGAGGTGTCTTGATCCTAACTCGGAGGAGGTATCTTTTTGTTTTCACTTTCATGGCCATCCTGCCTACACCATGTAGGATTAAGGTCACTTTCTGCAAGACCGTACTTCAGCCTTTCAGCAGCTTTGTGGGTTATGTAGTTTGTATCAGAAGCAAGATCAATTACAGTCCCAATCTTCTGACCTGCATTTGCGGTGACCTCCATCACCATCATGATGACAGGGAGTTCAAGATAGTCTGTTCTTCGCCAGAAGCTCAGTCCAGGTCTCACTGGTGTTAATCCTGCCTGCAGTGCTGTTGGTGAAGACTTTCTGCACCTCTCTGCCCATCTCTGGGGAAAGCTCAGACAAAAGTCCTGTTGGTCGTCCGTGAATCGGTCTTTAGTACCTTCTCCACGCTGCTCCTCAGTGCTTCTGCTGCTGTTTCCTTTGGGCAGAGGAAGTAGTGGTGACTAGATGTTCCTCCCCTTTACAGTCTTTTGTTCCTGCATAAGAAGGTGTCTCTACAGTATCCATCACTCTCATGGCATCCAAGGCATTTTGTGCAAGCTCCCACTTTATCAGGGCAGCCTTCTTCTCATGGAGATTCAGTCTCTTGAACTTCTTACAGAGGAATATTTTGTCATGGTGTCTTCATCACCACACACAGCACACATGTTCCCAAGTGCTTTCTTTGCTGTCCTTGTGGCGGCATAGTTTTTCTCAGGTTATTTGAATGAATGGTAGTCTGGTTTTCAGTCTTTCCCACTCCTTTGGTTATTCAGGAATCTCAGTAATGCATCAAAGTGGTTGATGGGAGTGACATTGTTACTTGGGTCTACCATGAAAATCTTCGAGTCTCTCTTAATTAAATCTGGTAACTTTCTTTCTATTGCTTTTGTCACCAAGGGATTGTTCAGTGCACCAGAATTCCCAGTTCTGTGAGATCTGACAAGACTTTCTCTACTAACTGTATTAAGTTGATGACTCTCCTGGGCTGGTTTCCTTCACAGCAGGCATGTTCTCCAGTTCTTTGTAGAATCTCTAAGGTGATGGTAGTCTTATTCTGCACCTGTTTTCCATGACTCTGAATATCTCTTCAGCAGTACTATATGTTGACTGTCTGAGATCCCTTAATATCTTCCCATCAACACTGTTGAGGAGTTGGATTTTCTTGACCTCAGCTTGATCCAGATGGTTCGCCTTGACTTTGTAGGCTCTCCCAGTCTTTCCTCCACCTGTGGTATTCTCTTTATTTCCACCGAAGATGGGAAGGGCTGTTGGTTTAATCCTCACAGCAGCAGGTGCAGGTGCTGCTGGCATTACTGGTTCTCTGCCACTCTCAACAGCTGTCTCTGCAGTCCTCCTCGCAGCGATGAACTCAGCTTTCCTCATTTCCAGCCTGCTGAATACAACCCTTAAATCTTTAATTTGGTCATTCAGGCGCTGTCTCTCTTCCATGAGGATCCACCGCTCCCAGGCAGACATAGTTCTGGTGTCCTCGTGCACCCTCTTCCCCAGGAGGGTGGGGTGCATCTCATAGCTCTCCAAGTGGGTACTTTCAACAGGTAGGTTTTCAGCTACATCACAGCTCTTCTCAGTTTCATGGATCGCTGCTGTGAGCTCATAACAGCCATACATGGACCACAGGTTCACTTGGACAATGTCTTTCAATTCTTTCCATCTTTCTTCAGCTTCAGTTGCAGTTCTCTCAATGTCACCCTCTAGTGTCTCTCCAAGAACTGCATCTTCTTCCTTTGTTTGCTCTGATGCCTCAGCCTGGAGTCCCATCCTATAGTCCTCATTGGCATCAAGAAGTCTCCTGTAGCAATCAGAGAGTCTGTTGAATTCCTCCCTCAGTTCTGCCTCGACCATGCTGTCTGCCTCTTTTCTGAGGAAGGTGGCCTGCTTTGTGAAGCTACTCTTTACAGTGGTTCTTTCCCTCCTGAGTTGTTTCACAGGCTTCTCCAACATTTCCTCTGCCATCTTTCTCAGGAATATAGGACTCCTCTGGCTTTTACCTTTAGTCTACAGCCCTCTTGGATGTGCAAAGCCTTTTATCTTCTCATCCACGCTGCACGCTCGGTTATCAACTGTAGCATCCTCTGGGGATAATGCTTCAATGCCTGCCTGAACTCAAACGGCATAGATGACCACAGAGGACGCTGGCACAACTCCATCCATTCATTCACTGTGTCTTTATTTATCCTCTCAATACCACACAGGATGGGATAGATTGATAACCTTAAAATGAAAACAGAGCATTAAATTAGATAAGCAAATTTATCAACATAGTATATTTGATAGCTTATTTCATCATGGTAAAATTAAATATCATATTATTATTTAAACCAAAAAAAAATCATGTTAAATTTATGAGTGAGGTTGGATTTATTAGGCATTTTATTTCGCAATTAATGCACCAAGTCTATTCAGTTCTTTAATTTGCCTCTCAACCAAATAAAATATATCTATATATACACTCATGAAATTAGGAAGCCAGTGTGAATAAACTAATCAGTGTGACTTCAAAAGGAATCAACCAATATTCTTATATACTGTTTATATCTCTATGAGTCTAATTGTCCATCTATTTATTTATTTATTTATCTATCAGCATTTAGTTGGCAATGAACACAATGAATCAATGAATGAGTGAATAACTAACTGACTAGTGTCCACAGAGCAGGGCAAACAGAAGAGGAAAGACACTTTTGCACTCATCCCACTGATTGAGAACATCATTTAAACTCATAAAATGTAGACATACTCGACAGCCTCTATGCTCATCTAAACACTGATGCAAGCTGTCTCTCCCTGCAGCAGCATGCCACACTGAACAGACAAAGAAGCCACACACCTGTCTGCTGGCACACTTCATCAGAATGGCTCCTCCTCACTCTCCTGCCTACCTGCAGATACCCAACGCACTATTATTGTTAGTATTATTATTATATTGATATTTATATGATTATTAATTAAACCCAGTCCCTTTAAATAAATTAGACATAAGGGGAAAAGAGAAAAAAATATGCTGAATGCCTGCCGATCGCTCTCCTGACTCAACACATATTATATACTTATGAAAAAATCTGTGCTGTTATATAATTGTGATTTTACAGCTTTATAGATAATTTTTCTCAACACCTACTTTTGGGATACAGATGGTGTCGTCTAAGGTCTCATCTGTTTTGATGGGAAGCTTAACTTAAACTGGTGGTTTTTGCATTATGGTGTGGCATTTGTCTTGTTTTTGTTTTGTTCTCTTTTAAAGATCACCAAGCGGGCAGAGGTTGAAGCTACCGCTCTCGAAAACATAAAGAAGGAGCACAACCTTGATGAGGAAACCCTACAGCAGTGGGTGTGTGATGTGAGGCAGTGGACGGTAACAGGTGAAAATGAACTGTACTTTGATGTCTTTTCATGTGTCCATGTTATTCCTTCACATCCACAATAGCACATTACTTTATGTTGAAAATGAGACAGTTGATGACATTTCTCTCTTTGGTTATTGTTTACCTATTCAGAGAGAGTATCCACTCCAGGGTGTACTGAAGACATGAGGGCAGACGTTGAGAACATCACTGTGTAACCCTTTTGCACAAGAAACAAGACCTGTACTGTCAGCATGGTTTGTGTTCAAACTAAGTTAATTTCCATTACACCACAAAAGATTATCAACCACAACACAGTTCTCTTTTCCTCCCACAATGCAGATAGCAACCAGGTGAGACAAAGAAAGAGAAAACAAATGACAGAGCTGAAGAAGAAGCTTCGTGAGAAGGTTGTTCAGTACAACTCAGTGGCTGAAGATCAGATTGAAGAGGAGTTATGTGCAGTCTGACAGAGGGTTACATCCCACCATGGGAGAGGCATGAAAATGGTATGCTAATAAGTTAGCTTGTCTTGTTGATCTTTGAGACTATTCCCACTCTATGACCGTGGTGCGACTGTATGTTAGTGTTGTAAATTTTGAACAGTTTTCAATTTTGGAACAGTGGAACAATGGTTCCGACCTCACTTATTTAAATTATTATTATTGTATTTTTGTCAATGCGCAATTGAATTACAGTTTTAATACTTTTGTACTCTGGACATAAATATATTAGTGTCAGAAATAAGCATTATTCTGCCATAACATGTAAATATTCTTTTCTCCCTTCTCCATTCCTCTCCTCAATCTGAAGGTAACAACTTCATGTTGAAGAGGACTGTTTTTGACCAGGTGATGCTGGTGAAACGCTTGGAGGAGGAGCAGAGCATCCTGTTAAAGGAGATGTCTCAGCACGTCCTTTACCTCCTGAAGGAAGTCAAAGAAGTGGAGACACTCAGAGGACAGACTTTGGAGAGCCTCAAAACCAACAGTATGTATGAGCTCTTCAAAGGAGAATCTTTTCCTCCACTCTGCAAACAGGTTTAGTCCTACATGTGTAGAACACCTTCATATTTTTTCATTGTTAGAAATCTTGCCATGCATTATGCTGAACTCAGCAAATGTTTGATGATTGTATTTGATATATGATGGAAACAATGTTATCAATATTATATAATATGATATTAAAATCAATAAATGATGCTCTGTATCAGTTGTTTTGTTTGTTTTCATTTACAGATTTTGGTGACCTGACAGAGGAGGCTACACAAGGGCTCATCAGTGTCCTCAGTGGAAGACGTCTCTCAGTGAAAAGTCAGCACAGACAGGCTGTAGATGTGTACTGTAGCTTAGCCTCCATGGACTGTGATTCACTTCACACACAGACAGAGGACAGTGAGGAGTGGGACGACAACGGCTTCATTATCCCAGAGTCAGAGTCAGAGGAGGAAGAGGAGTAAGGGCCACTGCCTGACATTACTGGAGGCACTGCTCCACTTGTATGGTGTTATTTACAGCCCTGGATGTGGATGTGATTTGATTTTTATAGGTGAGGTTAGGTGACTTTATTTGTACCTGTAGGTAGGTTTGTTTTGCAGTGTAAACAGAGGATGGCATCTGCATTAACAACAAACTAGACAACAGAGCATCAACAAAGAAAACAGACAAACCACAACAAGACAGAGTACTCGTTTGCTGCCTGAGACCAGAACCAGACCAAGGCCCAATAAAAGAGAAGAAGCCACATGAGCAATTAAAAGACCATTAAAGCATCAAGTTAACCCTTAAGAGATTCCTCCATCAGGTAAATCCATGTACACTAGATGTTTATCTGAAAGTGCTGTAGCTAAGTTTAAGGATATAATTCCATTAGCTTTTAATTCAATACCTAATATCAATATACTTGAGGGCTCAGACTTCAGTCCTACTCAAATTGATAATTTGGTAGATAGTGCTGCAGACTCTCTGCGAGCATCTCTAGACTCTGTTGCTCCTCTAAAAAAGAAGATAGTAAAGCATAGAAAGCTGGCTCCATGGTATAACCCTCACACCCACAGTTTAAAGCAAGCAGCAAGAAGATTTGAAAGGAAGTGGCGTTTAACCGGCCTGCAAGCTGCCTCGCCTGGACTGGCATGATAGTTTGAAAGCTTATAGGAAGGCTCTCCGTAAGGCCAGAGCAGCTTATTATTCATCATTAATAGAGGAAAATAAAAACAACCCCAGGTTTCTTTTCAGCACTGTAGCCAGGCTGACAGAGAGCCACAGCTCTATTGAACCATCTGTTCCCACAACCCTCAGTAGTAGTGACTTCATGAGCTTCTTTAATGAGAAGATTATAACTATTAGGGAGAAAATCAGTCACACTGTGCCTTTGACTGAAAATGCTTTGTCTTTAAACACAGGAAGCATAGGACTCATTGAAGAACTTAATGTATACTTGGACTGCCTTTCTCCCATAGACCTCCACAAACTGACTTCATTGATTTCCTCATCTAAGCCTTCTACTTGTCTCTTAGATCCCATCCCAACTTCACTGCTTAAAGAAGCTTTACCGTTACTGAGCACCTCTTTATTAAACATGATCAACTTATCTTTGCTGTCAGGCTATGTACCTCAGTCATTTAAAGTAGCCGTGAATCAAACCTCTTCTGAAGAAGCCCGGTCTTGATCCAGAGGTTTTAGCCAACTATAGACCAATATCCAACCTTCCTTTTCTCTCTAAGATCCTTGAGAAAGCAGTGTGCAGTCAGCTGTGTGACTTCCTCCAGAACAATAATCTATTTGAGGACTTTCAGTCAGGATTTAGAAAATATCATAGCACCGAGACCGCTCTGGTGAAAATTACTAATGACCTGCTAATTGCGTCAGACCATGGACTCGTCTCAGTACTTGTCTTGTTAGATCTTAGCGCTGCTTTTTGATACTATTGACCACCATATCCTGTTGCAGAGATTAGAACATTTAACTGGCATCAGAGGAACTGCTTTAAGCTGGTTCAAATCCTACTTATCGGATCGATCACAGTTTGTTCACATTAATGATGAGTCCTCCATGCAGTCCATAGTCAGTTATGGAGTTCCTCAAGGTTCTGTGCTTGGGCCTATTCTATTTACTTTATATATGCTTCCTTTAGGCAATGTTATCAGGAAACACTCCATAAACTTTCACTGTTATGCAGATGATACTCAGCTATATTTGTCATTTAAGTCAGACGAATCCAGCCAGTTAGCTAAACTCCAAACATGTCTTCAGGATATAAAACTTGGATGGCGCACAATTTCTTGTTGTTAAATTCAGATAAAACTGAGGTTATTCTAATTGGCCCTGAAAATCTCAGAAATAACCTATCTAATGACTTATTTACTCTAGGTGGCTTTGTACCAGCCTCGAACACCACTGTAAGGAATCTTGGGGTAATTTTTGACCAAGATATGTCCTTCAACGTCCACATGAAACAAACAGCTAGAACAGCTTTTTTCATCTGCGTAACATTGCAAAAATAAGGCATATTCTCTCCCAAAACGATGCAGAAAAATTAGTCCATGCATTTGTAACTTCCAGGCTGGACTATTGTAACTCGTTATTATCAGGCTGCCCTAATAAGTCTATCAGGACTCTCCAGCTGGTCCAGAACGCTGCAGCACGTGTTCTGACCAGAACCAGGAAAAGAGACCATATTTCTCCGGTGTTAGCCTCTCTGCACTGGCTCCCTGTAAAATCTAGAATAGAATTTTAAATCCTCCTCCTCACCTACAAGGCACTTAATGGTCAGGCACCATCTTATCTTAAAGAGCTAATAGTGCCTTATAATCCTGCTAGAACTCTACGCCTCAGAATGCAGGACTATTAGCGGTTCCTAGGGTTTATAAAAGTAGAATGGGAGCTAGAGCTTTCAGTTATCAAGCTCCTCTTCTGTGGAACCAACTCCCTCTTTCAGTCCGGGAGGCAGACACCATCCCCTTATTCAAGAGTAGGCTTAAGACTTTCCTTTTTGATAGTGCTTATAGTTAGGACTGATCCAAGGTTGACTCAGGCTGCCTTGGATCAATCCTTAGTTATGCTGCTATAGGTCTAGACTGCCGGGGACTTCCTCTGACACACTGAGCTTCTCTTCTTCTTCATTTGGATGCCTCCATTAAGTCATTTTACTAACTCATCTTCTTCCCTGGAGCCCTCTGTGCTCCCAGCTCCCAGGTGTCTGTGAGCTGAGGCTACTTGTTTGAGAAGGAGTTGATGTCATCCAGGCTTCGTCCTGTCCTGATGGTGGTGAGATGGAGAAGAGGAGATGCTGCTCAGGTTGTATCTGTTAGAGTAGTGGAGAAGAGGATGTGTTTACTCTTCCTCCCTTTAACACATGCTGCAGATTAGTTTTGTGCCTCGTAGTCCCTGCGTTCTCATCTCACAGGTATCCATGGATCCAGTCTACCTGGTGGAGTAGTGGTTGTGCAGACCAGTCAGGCTTCATCTTCTGGTTCTGAGTGACGTGGTGGTGATGAGGTCATCCTGCTGAGGTTTCTCCTGTTTGGTGTGGTGGAGTGGAAGATGTGCTGCCCAGGCTTCTTCTGGTTGGCATGGTGGAGAGGACGACATGCTTCTCATCCTTTGCTGATAGCTTGATGATGCTCTTCATCCCCTTGGACACTCTCATACAATTCTATATATACACACTGTATATTAGCTGTTGTTATATTGAGTTGGACATTTCCATACAATTTTGTATGTTAGTGTTAATGTGTTTTCATTGTTGTTATTCTGTACACATGGCATCTATTGCACGTCTGTCCATCCTGGAAGAGGGATCCCTCCTCTGTTGCTCTTCCTGAGGTTTCTTCCGTTTCTTTTTCCCTGTTAAAAGGTTTTTTTGGGGAGTTTTTCCTTAGTCGATGCGAGGGTCATTGTAAAGGACAGAGGGTGTCATATCCTGTACAGATTGTAAAGCCCAATGAGGCAAATTCATAATTTGTGATATTGGGCTATACAAATAAAGTAGACTTGACTTGACTTGACTTAAAAACTTACTAATTTGTTCCTGGGGACAAAATGTCAATTTCCTTAAAACTGCTGTAAAAATCATTATATGCATCATTATTTTTCTGCAATGGCAGATTAAAGTTAATAATATTATCTAATGATAAATGATGAGTCTTAACAAACCTTCTGGTATTATTGGGGCTGCAGTAGCTCAGTCTGTAGTGACTTGGGCTGGGAATCGGAGGGTCACCAGTCAAGTCCAGGTCGGACCATGTGTGGAGAGTGGACGGGTAGCCGGAGAGGTGCCCGTTCTTCCTCGAGGTGCCCTTGAGCAAGGGGCGCTTGGATATGAGGCAGCCCCTCACTCTGACACCTCTCCTCTAGTGCATGTGTGTTTCATAACTTGTGTGTAATGTGCAACTGAAAATAAAAAATACTAACAGAGTGTAAATTGAAATTTCCCTCATTGAGGGACTAATAAAGGAGTTATTATTATTATTACAAGTGAAAGTTCTTTTTTCCCACCCAGTGCCATAATACCCTGTGATGTTCTAAAACTACATTCAAAATAGAAGATCAGATTAAACCAGAAAACATTTATGAGGCAAAGATGAACATGAACAGGAGCGAGAAGCATGGAACAGGTATACAGCAAGTTGAGAGGGCGAGAGAGACAGAGAGTTGCCGTGCCGACCAGTGCTTTAGAGAGAGAGAGAGTGTGTGTGTGTGTGTGTGTGTGTGTGTGAGAGAGAGAGAGAGAGAGAGAGTTGAGGTGGAGCAGGACATTGTTGTGGGTTTTGGTGAAAGCAAAGCAGGATGAGAAGACGGCTCTCTGTGGCAGAGAAGCTCAGGTTGGTTCCTCCAAATTGTCCCAACCACGGCCATTTTTTCCTCTTGCACAGCTCCTCTGCCAATGCAAAAGACATGATCACATGATGGTGTGGCCCTGGAGACCCTCCATCATCTGCCACACCACCCTCATCCCCTGGTTGACTTCTGCAGGTTCTAGACCGATTTTCTCCAGCCAACATGAGCAGCCTCACATCAGCCTGCAGCTCTGCCAGAGTCAGATCTTTCCAGTCTGGAATACGTTTCCCTTGAAAACTGATCATGAACAAGATTTGCTGGAAGATTTCTTCTATCAGCAGCAGTGCAAAACTGGACCTTGGATCTTCTGTCGGTATGTCTACATTTTATGAGTTTAAATGATGTTCTCAATCAGTGGGATGAGTGCAAAAGTGTCTTTCCTTCATCAGAATGGCTCCTCCCTCACTCTCCTGCCTACCTGCAGATACCCAACGCACTATTATTGTTAGTATTATTATTATATTGATATTTATATGATTATTAATTAAACCCAGTCCCTTTAAATAAATTAGACATAAGGGGAAAAGAGAAAAAATATGCTGAATGCCTGCCGATCGTTCTCCTGACTCAACACATATTATATACTTATGAAAAAATCTGTGCTGTTATATAATTGTGATTTTACAGCTTTATAGATAATTTTTCTCAACACCTACTTTTGGGATACAGATGGTGTCGTCTAAGGTCTCATCTGTTTTGATGGAAGCTTAACTTAAACTGGTGGTTTTTGCATTATGGTGTGGCATTTGTCTTGTTTTTGTTTTGTTCTCTTTAAAGATCACCAAGCGGGCAGAGGTTGAAGCTACCGCTCTCGAAAACATAAAGAAGGAGCACAACCTTGATGAGGAAACCCTACAGCAGTGGGTGTGTGATGTGAGGCAGTGGACGGTAACAGGTGAAAAATGAACTGTACTTTGATGTCTTTTCATGTGTCCATGTTATTCCTTCACATCCACAATAGCACATTACTTTATGTTGAAAATGAGACAGTTGATGACATTTCTCTCTTTGGTTATTGTTTACCTATTCAGAGAGAGTATCCACTCCAGGGTGTACTGAAGACATGAGGGCAGACGTTGAGAACATCACTGTGTAACCCTTTTGCACAAGAAACAAGACCTGTACCGTCAGCATGGTTTGTGTTCAAACTAAGTTAATTTCCATTACACCACAAAAGATTATCAACCACAACACAGTTCTCTTTTCCTCCCACAATGCAGATAGCAACCAGGTGAGACAAAGAAAGAGAAAACAAATGACAGAGCTGAAGAAGAAGCTTCGTGAGAAGGTTGTTCAGTACAACTCAGTGGCTGAAGATCAGATTGAAGAGGAGTTGGCGTGCAGTCTGACAGAGGGTTACATCCCACCATGGGAGAGGCATGAAAATGGTATGCTAATAAGTTAGCTTGTCTTGTTGATCTTTGAGACTATTCCCACTCTATGACCGTGGTGCGACTGTATGTTAGTGTTGTAAATTTTGAACAGTTTTCAATTTTCAGATGGAACAATGGTTCCGACCTCACTTATTTAAATTATTATTATTGTATTTTTGTCAATGCGCAATTGAATTACAGTTTTAATACTTTTGTACTCTGGACATAAATATATTAGTGTCAGAAATAAGCATTATTCTGCCATAACATGTAAATATACCTTTGTCCCTTCTCCATTCCTCTCCTCAATCTGAAGGTAACAACTTCATGTTGAAGAGGACTGTTTTTGACCAGGTGATGCTGGTGAAACGCTTGGAGGAGGAGCAGAGCATCCTGTTAAAGGAGATGTCTCAGCACGTCCTTTACCTCCTGAAGGAAGTCAAAGAAGTGGAGACACTCAGAGGACAGACTTTGGAGAGCCTCAAAACCAACAGTATGTATGAGCTCTTCAAAGGAGAATCTTTTCCTCCACTCTGCAAACAGGTTTAGTCCTACATGTGTAGAACACCTTCATATTTTTTCATTGTTAGAAATCTTGCCATGCATTATGCTGAACTCAGCAAATGTTTGATGATTGTATTTGATATATGATGGAAACAATGTTATCAATATTATATAATATGATATTAAAATCAATAAATGATGCTCTGTATCAGTTGTTTTGTTTGTTTTCATTTACAGATTTTGGTGACCTGACAGAGGAGGCTACACAAGGGCTCATCAGTGTCCTCAGTGGAAGACGTCTCTCAGTGAAAAGTCAGCACAGACAGGCTGTAGATGTGTACTGTAGCTTAGCCTCCATGGACTGTGATTCACTTCACACACAGACAGAGGACAGTGAGGAGTGGGACGACAACGGCTTCACTATCCCAGAGTCAGAGTCAGAGGAGGAAGAGGAGTAAGGGCCACTGCCTGACATTACTGAGGCACTGCTCCACTTGTATGGTGTTATTTACAGCCCTGGATGTGGATGTGATTTGATTGTTTTATAGGTGAGGTTAGGTGACTTTATTTGTACCTGTAGGTAGATTTGTTTTGCAGTGTAAACAGAGGATGGCATCTGCATTAACAACAAACTAGACAACAGAGCATCAACAAAGAAAAACAGACAAACCACAACAAGACAGAGTACTCGTTTGCTGCCTGAGACCAGAACCAGACCAAGGCCCAATAAAAGAGAAGAAGCCACATGAGCAATTAAAAGACCATTAAAGCATCAAGTTAACCCTTAAGAGATTCCTCCATCAGGTAAATCCATGTACACTAGATGTTTATCTGAAAGTGCTGTAGCTAAGTTTAAGGATATAATTCCATTAGCTTTTAATTCAATACCTAATATCAATATACTTGAGGGCTCAGACTTCAGTCCTACTCAAATTGATAATTTGGTAGATAGTGCTGCAGACTCTCTGCGAGCATCTCTAGACTCTGTTGCTCCTCTAAAAAAGAAGATAGTAAAGCATAGAAAGCTGGCTCCATGGTATAACCCTCACACCCGCAGTTTAAAGCAAGCAGCAAGAAGATTTGAAAGGAAGTGGCGTTTAACCGCCTGCAAGCTGCCTCGCCTGGACTGGCATGATAGTTTGAAAGCTTATAGGAAGGCTCTCCGTAAGGCCAGAGCAGCTTATTATTCATCATTAATAGAGGAAAATAAAAACAACCCCAGGTTTCTTTTCAGCACTGTAGCCAGGCTGACAGAGAGCCACAGCTCTATTGAACCATCTGTTCCCACAACCCTCAGTAGTAGTGACTTCATGAGCTTCTTTAATGAGAAGATTATAACTATTAGGGAGAAAATCAGTCACACTGTGCCTTTGACTGAAAATGCTTTGTCTTTAAACACAGGAAGCATAGGACTCATTGAAGAACTTGATGTATACTTGGACTGCCTTTCTCCCATAGACCTCCACAAACTGACTTCATTGATTTCCTCATCTAAGCCTTCTACTTGTCTCTTAGATCCCATCCCAACTTCACTGCTTAAAGAAGCTTTACCGTTACTGAGCACCTCTTTATTAAACATGATCAACTTATCTTTGCTGTCAGGCTATGTACCTCAGTCATTTAAAGTAGCCGTAATCAAACCTCTTCTGAAGAAGCCCGGTCTTGATCCAGAGGTTTTAGCCAACTATAGACCAATATCCAACCTTCCTTTTCTCTCTAAGATCCTTGAGAAAGCAGTGTGCAGTCAGCTGTGTGACTTCCTCCAGAACAATAATCTATTTGAGGACTTTCAGTCAGGATTTAGAAAATATCATAGCACCGAGACCGCTCTGGTGAAAATTACTAATGACCTGCTAATTGCGCCAGACCATGGACTCGTCTCAGTACTTGTCTTGTTAGATCTTAGCGCTGCTTTTGATACTATTGACCACCATATCCTGTTGCAGAGATTAGAACATTTAACTGGCATCAGAGGAACTGCTTTAAGCTGGTTCAAATCCTACTTATCGGATCGATCACAGTTTGTTCACATTAATGATGAGTCCTCCATGCAGTCCATAGTCAGTTATGGAGTTCCTCAAGGTTCTGTGCTTGGGCCTATTCTATTTACTTTATATATGCTTCCTTTAGGCAATGTTATCAGGAAACACTCCATAAACTTTCACTGTTATGCAGATGATACTCAGCTATATTTGTCATTTAAGTCAGACGAATCCAGCCAGTTAGCTAAACTCCAAACATGTCTTCAGGATATAAAAACTTGGATGGCGCACAATTTCTTGTTGTTAAATTCAGATAAAACTGAGGTTATTCTAATTGGCCCTGAAAATCTCAGAAATAACCTATCTAATGACTTATTTACTCTAGGTGGCTTTGTACCAGCCTCGAACACCACTGTAAGGAATCTTGGGGTAATTTTTGACCAAGATATGTCCTTCAACGTCCACATGAAACAAACAGCTAGAACAGCTTTTTTTCATCTGCGTAACATTGCAAAAATAAGGCATATTCTCTCCCAAAACGATGCAGAAAAATTAGTCCATGCATTTGTAACTTCCAGGCTGGACTATTGTAACTCGTTATTATCAGGCTGCCCTAATAAGTCTATCAGGACTCTCCAGCTGGTCCAGAACGCTGCAGCACGTGTTCTGACCAGAACCAGGAAAAAGAGACCATATTTCTCCGGTGTTAGCCTCTCTGCACTGGCTCCCTGTAAAATCTAGAATAGAATTTTAAATCCTCCTCCTCACCTACAAGGCACTTAATGGTCAGGCACCATCTTATCTTAAAGAGCTAATAGTGCCTTATAATCCTGCTAGAACTCTACGCTCTCAGAATGCAGGACTATTAGCGGTTCCTAGGGTTTATAAAAGTAGAATGGGAGCTAGAGCTTTCAGTTATCAAGCTCCTCTTCTGTGGAACCAACTCCCTCTTTCAGTCCGGGAGGCAGACACCATCCCCTTATTCAAGAGTAGGCTTAAGACTTTCCTTTTTGATAGTGCTTATAGTTAGGACTGATCCAAGGTTGACTCAGGCTGCCTTGGATCAATCCTTAGTTATGCTGCTATAGGTCTAGACTGCCGGGGACTTCCTCTGACACACTGAGCTTCTCTTCTTCTTCATTTGGATGCCTCCATTAAGTCATTTTACTAACTCATCTTCTTCCCGGAGCCCCTGTGCTCCCAGCTCCCAGGTGTCTGTGAGCTGAGGCTACTTGTTTGAGAAGGAGTTGATGTCATCCAGGCTTCGTCTGTCCTGATGGTGGTGAGATGGAGAAGAGGCGATGCTGCTCAGGTTGTATCTGTTAGAGTAGTGGAGAAGAGGATGTGTTTACTCTTCCTCCCTTTAACACATGCTGCAGATTAGTTTTGTGCCTCGTAGTCCCTGTGCGTTCTCATCTCACAGGTATCCATGGATCCAGTCTACCTGGTGGAGTAGTGGTTGTGCAGACCAGTCAGGCTTCATCTTCTGGTTCTGAGTGACGTGGTGGTGATGAGGTCATCCTGCTGAGGTTTCTCCTGTTTGGTGTGGTGGAGTGGAAGATGTGCTGCCCAGGCTTCTTCTGGTTGGCATGGTGGAGAGGACGACATGCTTCTCATCCTTTGCTGATAGCTTGATGATGCTCTTCATCCCCTTGGACACTCTCATACAATTCTATATATACACACTGTATATTAGCTGTTGTTATATTGAGTTGGACATTTCCATACAATTTTGTATGTTAGTGTTAATGTGTTTTCATTGTTGTTATTCTGTACACATGGCATCTATTGCACGTCTGTCCATCCTGGAAGAGGGATCCCTCCTCTGTTGCTCTTCCTGAGGTTTCTTCCGTTTCTTTTTCCCTGTTAAAAGGGTTTTTTTTGGGGAGTTTTTCCTTAGTCGATGCGAGGGTCATTGTAAAGGACAGAGGGTGTCATATCCTGTACAGATTGTAAAGCCCAATGAGGCAAATTCATAATTTGTGATATTGGGCTATACAAATAAAGTAGACTTGACTTGACTTGACTTAAAAAAACTTACTAATTTGTTCCTGGGGAAAAAATGTCAATTTCCCTTAAAACTGCTGTAAAAATCATTATATGCATCATTATTTTTTCTGCAATGGCAGATTAAAGTTAATAATATTATCTAATGATAAATGATGAGTCTTAACAAACCTTCTGGTATTATTGGGGCTGCAGTAGCTCAGTCTGTAGTGACTTGGGCTGGGAATCGGAGGGTCACCAGTCAAGTCCAGGTCGGACCATGTGTGGAGAGTGGACGGGTAGCCGGAGAGGTGCCCGTTCTTCCTCGAGGTGCCCTTGAGCAAGGGGCGCTTGGATATGAGGCAGCCCCCTCACTCTGACACCTCTCCTCTAGTGCATGTGTGTTTCATAACTTGTGTGTAATGTGCAACTGAAAATAAAAAATACTAACAGAGTGTAAATTGAAATTTCCCTCATTGAGGGACTAATAAAGGAGTTATTATTATTATTACAAGTGAAAGTTCTTTTTTCCCACCCAGTGCCATAATACCCTGTGATGTTCTAAAACTACATTCAAAATAGAAGATCAGATTAAACCAGAAAACATTTATGAGGCAAAGATGAACATGAACAGGAGCGAGAAGCATGGAACAGGTATACAGCAAGTTGAGAGGGCGAGAGAGACAGAGAGTTGCCGTGCCGACCAGTGCTTTAGAGAGAGAGAGTGTGTGTGTGTGTGTGTGAGAGAGAGAGAGAGAGAGTTGAGGTGGAGCAGGACATTGTTGTGGGTTTTGGTGAAAGCAAAGCAGGATGAGAAGACGGCTCTCTGTGGCAGAGAAGCTCAGGTTGGTTCCTCCAAATTGTCCCAACCACGGCCATTTTTTCCTCTTGCACAGCTCCTCTGCCAATGCAAAAGACATGATCACATGATGGTGTGGCCCTGGAGACCCTCCATCATCTGCCACACCACCCTCATCCCCTGGTTGACTTCTGCAGGTTCTAGACCGATTTTCTCCAGCCAACATGAGCAGCCTCACATCAGCCTGCAGCTCTGCCAGAGTCAGATCTTTCCAGTCTGGAATACGTTTCCCTTGAAAACTGATCATGAACAAGATTTGCTGGAAGATTTCTTCTATCAGCAGCAGTGCAAAACTGGACCTTGGATCTTCTGTCGGTATGTCTACATTTTATGAGTTTAAATGATGTTCTCAATCAGTGGGATGAGTGCAAAAGTGTCTTTCCTTCATCAGAATGGCTCCTCCCTCACTCTCCTGCCTACCTGCAGATACCCAACGCACTATTATTGTTAGTATTATTATTATATTGATATTTATATGATTATTAATTAAACCCAGTCCCTTTAAATAAATTAGACATAAGGGGAAAAGAGAAAAAAAATATGCTGAATGCCTGCCGATCGTTCTCCTGACTCAACACATATTATATACTGATGAAAAAATCTGTGCTGTTATATAATTGTGATTTTACAGCTTTATAGATAATTTTTCTCAACACCTACTTTTGGGATACAGATGGTGTCGTCTAAGGTCTCATCTGTTTTGATGGAAGCTTAACTTAAACTGGTGGTTTTTGCATTATGGTGTGGCATTTGTCTTGTTTTTGTTTTGTTCTCTTTTAAAGATCACCAAGCGGGCAGAGGTTGAAGCTACCGCTCTCGAAAACATAAAGAAGGAGCACAACCTTGATGAGGAAACCCTACAGCAGTGGGTGTGTGATGTGAGGCAGTGGACGGTAACAGGTGAAAAATGAACTGTACTTTGATGTCTTTTCATGTGTCCATGTTATTCCTTCACATCCACAATAGCACATTACTTTATGTTGAAAATGAGACAGTTGATGACATTTCTCTCTTTGGTTATTGTTTACCTATTCAGAGAGAGTATCCACTCCAGGGTGTACTGAAGACATGAGGGCAGACGTTGAGAACATCACTGTGTAACCCTTTTGCACAAGAAACAAGACCTGTACCGTCAGCATGGTTTGTGTTCAAACTAAGTTAATTTCCATTACACCACAAAAGATTATCAACCACAACACAGTTCTCTTTTCCTCCCACAATGCAGATAGCAACCAGGTGAGACAAAGAAAGAGAAAACAAATGACAGAGCTGAAGAAGAAGCTTCGTGAGAAGGTTGTTCAGTACAACTCAGTGGCTGAAGATCAGATTGAAGAGGAGTTGGCGTGCAGTCTGACAGAGGGTTACATCCCACCATGGGAGAGGCATGAAAATGGTATGCTAATAAGTTAGCTTGTCTTGTTGATCTTTGAGACTATTCCCACTCTATGACCGTGGTGCGACTGTATGTTAGTGTTGTAAATTTTGAACAGTTTTCAATTTTCAGATGGAACAATGGTTCCGACCTCACTTATTTAAATTATTATTATTGTATTTTTGTCAATGCGCAATTGAATTACAGTTTTAATACTTTTGTACTCTGGACATAAATATATTAGTGTCAGAAATAAGCATTATTCTGCCATAACATGTAAATATACCTTTGTCCCTTCTCCATTCCTCTCCTCAATCTGAAGGTAACAACTTCATGTTGAAGAGGACTGTTTTTGACCAGGTGATGCTGGTGAAACGCTTGGAGGAGGAGCAGAGCATCCTGTTAAAGGAGATGTCTCAGCACGTCCTTTACCTCCTGAAGGAAGTCAAAGAAGTGGAGACACTCAGAGGACAGACTTTGGAGAGCCTCAAACCAACAGTATGTATGAGCTCTTCAAAGGAGAATCTTTCCTCCACTCTGCAAACAGGTTTAGTCCTACATGTGTAGAACACCTTCATATTTTTTCATTGTTAGAAATCTTGCCATGCATTATGCTGAACTCAGCAAATGTTTGATGATTGTATTTGATATATGATGGAAACAATGTTATCAATATTATATAATATGATATTAAAATCAATAAATGATGCTCTGTATCAGTTGTTTTGTTTGTTTTCATTTACAGATTTTGGTGACCTGACAGAGGAGGCTACACAAGGGCTCATCAGTGTCCTCAGTGGAAGACGTCTCTCAGTGAAAAGTCAGCACAGACAGGCTGTAGATGTGTACTGTAGCTTAGCCTCCATGGACTGTGATTCACTTCACACACAGACAGAGGACAGTGAGGAGTGGGACGACAACGGCTTCACTATCCCAGAGTCAGAGTCAGAGGAGGAAGAGGAGTAAGGGCCACTGCCTGACATTACTGAGGCACTGCTCCACTTGTATGGTGTTATTTACAGCCCTGGATGTGGATGTGATTTGATTGTTTTATAGGTGAGGTTAGGTGACTTTATTTGTACCTGTAGGTAGATTTGTTTTGCAGTGTAAACAGAGGATGGCATCTGCATTAACAACAAACTAGACAACAGAGCATCAACAAAGAAAACAGACAAACCACAACAAGACAGAGTACTCGTTTGCTGCCTGAGACCAGAACCAGACCAAGGCCCAATAAAAGAGAAGAAGCCACATGAGCAATTAAAAGACCATTAAAGCATCAAGTTAACCCTTAAGAGATTCCTCCATCAGGTAAATCCATGTACACTAGATGTTTATCTGAAAGTGCTGTAGCTAAGTTTAAGGATATAATTCCATTAGCTTTTAATTCAATACCTAATATCAATATACTTGAGGGCTCAGACTTCAGTCCTACTCAAATTGATAATTTGGTAGATAGTGCTGCAGACTCTCTGCGAGCATCTCTAGACTCTGTTGCTCCTCTAAAAAAGAAGATAGTAAAGCATAGAAAGCTGGCTCCATGGTATAACCCTCACACCCGCAGTTTAAAGCAAGCAGCAAGAAGATTTGAAAGGAAGTGGCGTTTAACCGCCTGCAAGCTGCCTCGCCTGGACTGGCATGATAGTTTGAAAGCTTATAGGAAGGCTCTCCGTAAGGCCAGAGCAGCTTATTATTCATCATTAATAGAGGAAAATAAAAACAACCCCAGGTTTCTTTTCAGCACTGTAGCCAGGCTGACAGAGAGCCACAGCTCTATTGAACCATCTGTTCCCACAACCCTCAGTAGTAGTGACTTCATGAGCTTCTTTAATGAGAAGATTATAACTATTAGGGAGAAAATCAGTCACACTGTGCCTTTGACTGAAAATGCTTTGTCTTTAAACACAGGAAGCATAGGACTCATTGAAGAACTTGATGTATACTTGGACTGCCTTTCTCCCATAGACCTCCACAAACTGACTTCATTGATTTCCTCATCTAAGCCTTCTACTTGTCTCTTAGATCCCATCCCAACTTCACTGCTTAAAGAAGCTTTACCGTTACTGAGCACCTCTTTATTAAACATGATCAACTTATCTTTGCTGTCAGGCTATGTACCTCAGTCATTTAAAGTAGCCGTAATCAAACCTCTTCTGAAGAAGCCCGGTCTTGATCCAGAGGTTTTAGCCAACTATAGACCAATATCCAACCTTCCTTTTCTCTCTAAGATCCTTGAGAAAGCAGTGTGCAGTCAGCTGTGTGACTTCCTCCAGAACAATAATCTATTTGAGGACTTTCAGTCAGGATTTAGAAAATATCATAGCACCGAGACCGCTCTGGTGAAAATTACTAATGACCTGCTAATTGCGTCCAGACCATGGACTCGTCTCAGTACTTGTCTTGTTAGATCTTAGCGCTGCTTTTGATACTATTGACCACCATATCCTGTTGCAGAGATTAGAACATTTAACTGGCATCAGAGGAACTGCTTTAAGCTGGTTCAAATCCTACTTATCGGATCGATCACAGTTTGTTCACATTAATGATGAGTCCTCCATGCAGTCCATAGTCAGTTATGGAGTTCCTCAAGGTTCTGTGCTTGGGCCTATTCTATTTACTTTATATATGCTTCCTTTAGGCAATGTTATCAGGAAACACTCCATAAACTTTCACTGTTATGCAGATGATACTCAGCTATATTTGTCATTTAAGTCAGACGAATCCAGCCAGTTAGCTAAACTCCAAACATGTCTTCAGGATATAAAAACTTGGATGGCGCACAATTTCTTGTTGTTAAATTCAGATAAAACTGAGGTTATTCTAATTGGCCCTGAAAATCTCAGAAATAACCTATCTAATGACTTATTTACTCTAGGTGGCTTTGTACCAGCCTCGAACACCACTGTAAGGAATCTTGGGGTAATTTTTGACCAAGATATGTCCTTCAACGTCCACATGAAACAAACAGCTAGAACAGCTTTTTCATCTGCGTAACATTGCAAAAATAAGGCATATTCTCTCCCAAAACGATGCAGAAAAATTAGTCCATGCATTTGTAACTTCCAGGCTGGACTATTGTAACTCGTTATTATCAGGCTGCCCTAATAAGTCTATCAGGACTCTCCAGCTGGTCCAGAACGCTGCAGCACGTGTTCTGACCAGAACCAGGAAAAGAGACCATATTTCTCCGGTGTTAGCCTCTCTGCACTGGCTCCCTGTAAAATCTAGAATAGAATTTTAAATCCTCCTCCTCACCTACAAGGCACTTAATGGTCAGGCACCATCTTATCTTAAAGAGCTAATAGTGCCTTATAATCCTGCTAGAACTCTACGCTCTCAGAATGCAGGACTATTAGCGGTTCCTAGGGTTTATAAAAGTAGAATGGGAGCTAGAGCTTTCAGTTATCAAGCTCCTCTTCTGTGGAACCAACTCCCTCTTTCAGTCCGGGAGGCAGACACCATCCCCTTATTCAAGAGTAGGCTTAAGACTTTCCTTTTTGATAGTGCTTATAGTTAGGACTGATCCAAGGTTGACTCAGGCTGCCTTGGATCAATCCTTAGTTATGCTGCTATAGGTCTAGACTGCCGGGGGACTTCCTCTGACACACTGAGCTTCTCTTCTTCTTCATTTGGATGCCTCCATTAAGTCATTTTACTAACTCATCTTCTTCCCGGAGCCCCTGTGCTCCCAGCTCCCAGGTGTCTGTGAGCTGAGGCTACTTGTTTGAGAAGGAGTTGATGTCATCCAGGCTTCGTCTGTCCTGATGGTGGTGAGATGGAGAAGAGGCGATGCTGCTCAGGTTGTATCTGTTAGAGTAGTGGAGAAGAGGATGTGTTTACTCTTCCTCCCTTTAACACATGCTGCAGATTAGTTTTGTGCCTCGTAGTCCCTGTGCGTTCTCATCTCACAGGTATCCATGGATCCAGTCTACCTGGTGGAGTAGTGGTTGTGCAGACCAGTCAGGCTTCATCTTCTGGTTCTGAGTGACGTGGTGGTGATGAGGTCATCCTGCTGAGGTTTCTCCTGTTTGGTGTGGTGGAGTGGAAGATGTGCTGCCCAGGCTTCTTCTGGTTGGCATGGTGGAGAGGACGACATGCTTCTCATCCTTTGCTGATAGCTTGATGATGCTCTTCATCCCCTTGGACACTCTCATACAATTCTATATATACACACTGTATATTAGCTGTTGTTATATTGAGTTGGACATTTCCATACAATTTTGTATGTTAGTGTTAATGTGTTTTCATTGTTGTTATTCTGTACACATGGCATCTATTGCACGTCTGTCCATCCTGGAAGAGGGATCCCTCCTCTGTTGCTCTTCCTGAGGTTTCTTCCGTTTCTTTTTCCCTGTTAAAAGGTTTTTTTTTGGGGAGTTTTTCCTTAGTCGATGCGAGGGTCATTGTAAAGGACAGAGGGTGTCATATCCTGTACAGATTGTAAAGCCCAATGAGGCAAATTCATAATTTGTGATATTGGGCTATACAAATAAAGTAGACTTGACTTGACTTGACTTAAAAAAACTTACTAATTTGTTCCTGGGGACAAAAATGTCAATTTCCCTTAAAACTGCTGTAAAAATCATTATATGCATCATTATTTTTTCTGCAATGGCAGATTAAAGTTAATAATATTATCTAATGATAAATGATGAGTCTTAACAAACCTTCTGGTATTATTGGGGCTGCAGTAGCTCAGTCTGTAGTGACTTGGGCTGGGAATCGGAGGGTCACCAGTCAAGTCCAGGTCGGACCATGTGTGGAGAGTGGACGGGTAGCCGGAGAGGTGCCCGTTCTTCCTCGAGGTGCCCTTGAGCAAGGGGCGCTTGGATATGAGGCAGCCCCCTCACTCTGACACCTCTCCTCTAGTGCATGTGTGTTTCATAACTTGTGTGTAATGTGCAACTGAAAATAAAAAATACTAACAGAGTGTAAATTGAAATTTCCCTCATTGAGGGACTAATAAAGGAGTTATTATTATTATTACAAGTGAAAGTTCTTTTTTCCCACCCAGTGCCATAATACCCTGTGATGTTCTAAAACTACATTCAAAATAGAAGATCAGATTAAACCAGAAAACATTTATGAGGCAAAGATGAACATGAACAGGAGCGAGAAGCATGGAACAGGTATACAGCAAGTTGAGAGGGCGAGAGAGACAGAGAGTTGCCGTGCCGACCAGTGCTTTAGAGAGAGAGAGAGTGTGTGTGTGTGTGTGTGTGTGTGTGTGTGTGAGAGAGAGAGAGAGAGAGTTGAGGTGGAGCAGGACATTGTTGTGGGTTTTGGTGAAAGCAAAGCAGGATGAGAAGACGGCTCTCTGTGGCAGAGAAGCTCAGGTTGGTTCCTCCAAATTGTCCCAACCACGGCCATTTTTTCCTCTTGCACAGCTCCTCTGCCAATGCAAAAGACATGATCACATGATGGTGTCGCCCCTCCATCATCTGCCACACCACCCTCATCCCCTGGTTGACTTCTGCAGGTTCTAGACCGATTTTCTCCAGCCAACATGAGCAGCCTCACATCAGCCTGCAGCTCTGCCAGAGTCAGATCTTTCCAGTCTGGAATACGTTTCCCTTGAAAACTGATCATGAACAAGATTTGCTGGAAGATTTCTTCTATCAGCAGCAGTGCAAAACTGGACCTTGGATCTTCTCTCTGGTGACGGCATAGTGGGTTGGTCCTGGGATCAAGCGGAGCTTCTCAGTGTTCTCAGGAGACTGAAAAATCTTTCTGTTCTTTGACACCCATCGTGCTGCTCCTTCTTCTTCCTCTTCCTCCTCCTCTCCTCTCTCATCTTCAGATGAGTCCTCACATATCTCAGGGTTGTACAGCTGTTCAACCTCTGAGGCTTCCTCCATGTCCATCTCGGAGTAGGATGAGGAACCATGTTTGGGCTCTGAGTGTGTGATGATGTCTAGAGCCTCCTGTGCACTGTAGTGTCTTACCATCTTGAAAATGACTATTCCCACACTACTGCCCATTCTACAAACCATGGCTGCACCGCACCTGTGGACCTGAACCACCTGAGCTACCTGAGCATGACCCAAAACTAAAACCAACTGCTGACTGAATATCTGAAAGGCTACTCTTCTGTATTATTATTGAATTTGTTTATAAAGCTGTGCAGACAAACACCCGGTCATACACACACACACACACACACACACACACAATATGTCATCTAAAAGAAAAAAAAGTGGGATCTTACTCTGACCTTTCTTTCACCCTGATATGATTAGTGTGTGCATACACATCACACACACACGTTTTCATTATTTTTCACACACACAAACACCATTGTCCAACATCAATAGCGCCTCACATTTCATTTCAGTTGCAAGGAGCCCATGCAGAAATCGGTAAAAAAACCTCTGAAACTTTAACGCGTGCTTTGAATGGGAAAAAATTGCGTCACCTGGTTAACAAATATGGAAATACATTTTGAGAGCTTGTATCTCAAAATGAAATTATGAGACCAAAAAAAGCATTTGGTTATCTTAGTTTTTTGAAAGCTAAACATGGAGTCAAAATTGCAATTTTCAATGCTTTTTCAATGGGGACCATTTTTGTCCCTAGGAACAAATAAGGAAGTTTTTGCGTAGCTTAGCCATTTTAAGGCTAATTTAAGATTGAAAACTTGAATTCTTAATTTTACATGAAAAGAATATCCTTTGCCAAGTTTGTGCTTTATTCATTCAACACAGCCAAAATGATTTGAAATTAAGAAATGAAATGGACAAAAATGGTCCCAGGAACTCTTAAGGGTTAAATAAGACAACAGGGTAAAACTTCCATAAATAGATAAATAAATATGTGCAGTGAAGCTGTGACTTATTTAAGAGACCAACTGCGGCTGGAACAAAGCTGCTCCTGTACCGCTTGGTTCGGCTCCTTGGGACCCTGAACCTCTGAGCGGATGGAAGGAGCTGGAACTCAGCAGACACAGGGTGAGAGTTATCAACTGTGATGGAGCTGGCAATCCTCTGTAGCTGCCTGGTGTACAGGGACTCCAGGCTCAGCTGAGGCTCACCAATGAGTCCACTGGACCATTTAACAATTTGGCTCAGTCTGTTTCTGTCCTTCAGAGTCAGACCTCCAAACCATGACACCAAGCAGAAAGATAGGACAGACTCAATAAAAGCATGATAGAACAGGATCATCATGGTTTTATCCACGTGAAAGAAGGACAGCTTCCTGAGGCAGTGGAGACGCTGGTGACCCCTCTTACAGACAGCTTCACAAGTTCTCCTCAAGTTCTACTATTTACTTCACTTTTTCACAGTGACACTGAACCTATTACACTATGTACATATCATGCTGAACTGACTATTGAATGAAATCAATGATGTTACTTTGTCTATGAATAATCCATTTTTTCAACTACTTCTGTCAACTGTGCTCTACTGTACATGTGAAGTTGTTCATACTGGAGTATTGTTTTCTTTTTTAAAAAAATAAAATGTTTATGGAAATGCTGAGTTGTTATTTTCATTGCTGTGATGGTAGGTATGTATACTGTGATTCTACAGTAGTTCTTCACTTACCCCACCCCTAACCCTGATCAGTTGCATTGTATCTGAAGAATCCAGTGTCTGGGTGATCCTCCATGAAAATGATGGTTGTTTATGAATTCTACTTTATATTACTTTGTATAAATGGGTTGATATTACTTCATATGAATGGCTCTTGTACATACTCCCACTTACCTCAGTTATCATCACGGTGTCCGTTTCCACTGCTTCACTGTCAACATCCAGCTCTACATTCCACCAAAACCATCAGGACCTTCAATCCTCTGATGCCCACCTCCTCTCCCTTTCACACAGAACCAAGAACCGGACCTGGGGCTTTTACTGTTGCTGCCCCCACACTCTGCCCATAAACATTCACACCTGCTCAGACCTACCCAGAATCAAATCCCTGGAAAAAACTCACTTATTCAGAATTGCTTTTAATGTTTGATTGCTTTTATATAGATACTGTTATGATCTTTTCAAATATTGTGCTTTTATGTCACCTTTGATGTACAGTGTCTTTGAGTAACAGGTAACATGACAGGCAATCTGTTCATAAAATGTATTATTATTAAAATATAATTGTTAGCAAAAACTAAATGAGGACTAACTGGGTCACACTCACCAGTTTCACATATTGATCATATCAAAATAAATATCATGGGGATGATAAAATAAGACAATTTCATTTACATTTTTTATTAAAGAAAACACAATATACTGAAAAACACACACACACACACACACACACACACACACACACACACAGGTCTTGCCACTGGGAATAAATTGTCCGTAGGTGTGAATGTGAGTGTGAGTGGTTGTCTGTCTCTATGTGTCCTGTGATGAACTGGAGACTTGTCCAGGGTGTACCCTGCCTTTCACCCTAAATCAGCTGGGATAGACTCCAGCCCCCCTGTGACCCTATGAGAGGATAAGAGGTAGAAAATGGATGGATGGTTGAGGTTTGGCCTTTTATTTACGCACTGCCCCTTTAAACCCTAAATGTTGGCAGGTCAGATATCAGACCCTGTTTATCCTAAATGCCATATTAAAGTGTCAGACACTTTCTTTCTGTACATATGATGCAGCTTGGTAACCAAAGCTTGACCTACTTAAAGATTCAGCAGTAAAAAAATATTAGAAATTAAAATAAATGTTTCCACTGGATCGATTTGACAGTTGCCAAAACAAACGTTTCCTCTTACTAGAGTTTTATTTAAATGGACTATAGCATGTGTACATTTTATTTATCACAAGGATTTCCTGTTGATTAATTCATGTTTGAATAGAAATCTGTGATGAGTTATGTATTTGTCTGTTTCTTCATGTACTGTATATTTCACCAGAAAACACTCAAACCTGAACAAGCCACAATATCACATATTTGATAACAGAATAATTACATGTCTATGTATGTCAACACTATAGGCAGCCTGATGGAGTAATAACACAAATATTGATCTTGTCTTCCTAATGATTTTCATTTATTTCAAAAATGCCTGCTGAGATGTCTAAACATAAACATATTAGGATTATCAGGTTAGAAATTGATGTTTTTAATAAATAATAATTTCTTAATCAACATTTCTGCATATAGTCATCATGTATGTTCATCATGTTTCAAAATGTGACGCTTGTGTAAATTGTGTAAATGAGACTGCTGAAGCAGTGTTTTTTGTTTTTTAATGCCTCCTATTTTGTATAGAAATATTGTTCAGAAACAGACTGTACTCACATTTTTGTACTTTTTCTCACTGGGAGCAAATTTATTTTTAACGTGACTTTGATGTAACATACCCTTTTGTTACTCTTTGTGAACCTTTTTGTGTAATTTGTTGTACAGTAACTCAAATTTAAATGCATAGAAATGTCCCTTTAAACGTTGTCTTAACTGCTGTGAATACTGTATATAATGCACTGTATTTCTCATCACTTTATCAGTAAAGACCTCAACTGTCTACAAATGCAATGACTGACTGGATACTTTCTGCACAAAATGGATGATAAAACTAAAATGATTTGACTTCACTCTTAACATAATATTCCTAAAGGTTTCTATTTAAATGTGAAACACTTGAGAGACAGAGAGCTGCTGTCACCTCTGGAATTTAATGTTAATAATTCTTCATTATAGCGATATATAATACCTGCCACATTTGGACGTAGACCAGTTCTGCTACTGTTCACTACTCATGGACACCCTCTCCGTCTTGCTGGAGTTAAATATTTTAACTGATCTGTGGTATATGCGATGTGTTATGTTCATCCCTTCCACTAGGTGGAGCCTGGTACTACTTCTATAACATGACTTGGGTAGAGGGGACAGAGTAAGACCGTATGCAATGGGTACACACGTTATGTGATGCTCTCGGGGAGTCGCTTATTTTGTTTAATAAAAGTACGGTTGTTAAACCACGTGTGTTGAATTACGACACAACATATTGGCGACGAGGATGACGACTCTACAGCTGTGCCAGCCGACGCCGTTTCTACAAAATGTAGGTGAACCGCCGATTCCGTTCAAAGCGTGGATTCGCTCCTTCGACAACTTTCTGCTAGTAATGTCTGAGGGTGAGCTAACTGATGCTAGGAAACGTGCCTTGCTGATACACTGCTTGGGTACTGAAGGTCAGAGACTTTTCTACACGCTTAAAGTTGATGACAACACCTATGCTAAGGCTCTTAAAGCGCTTGAGGACTTTTTCACACCAAAAGTTAATGTCGTGGCTGAACGTTACCGCTTCAGACAGCGTGGTCAGCGTGCAGAAACGACAGACCAGTTCCATGCTGCATTGAAAGAGCTGGTTACAACATGCAACTTTGGTCGATTGGAGGACGAGATGCTACGCGATCAAATCAGTCGAAAAGACCAACTCATCACGCATCAGGGAAAGATTGCTACTGGAGGACGGATTAACACTTACCAAAACGTTGGCGATTGCGCGCCAAGTTGAAACAGCCATTACAGAGGCTAAAGCCATGAGCACGACCGTTGCTGAGGGTGCAGTGCAAGCGATGCATCTGAAAAGATTGCAGCAACACCGCAAATTCCAGAAAGGGAAGAAGACATCGCCTCAAACTCGGATGCACCAGGGAAAACATGCTACAGATGTGGATCAGCTTCACACAAGGCGGATTACAAGGACTGTCCTGCAAAAGAGGCGCAATGCAATTCCTGTAAAAAGAAAGGACATCATGCAAAAGTCTGCAGAGGCAGCAAACAAGTGCACGAGATCGTCGCACCAGAGGTAACCATCTTGAATGTTAATACTGGGCATGTGAGTAACATAATGTGTACAGTTAAAGTGAGTGCAGAGGGACAACAGAGCCAGGCTGTCGAATTAATGCTAGACACAGGCTCAGCAGTGTCTATCCTACCAGAGACTGTCTATGCAAAGTCCTTCCCTACCACTGCACTTGTCAAGCCTACCTACAAACTGAAAGACTATGGGGGGAATGAGATACCTGTGCTGGGGTGCTTGAATGCAACTGTGACTTTTGGTGACTGTAGCACTGCCACAGATTTCTACATTGCAAAGCGGGGGTCTGCAGTGTTAGGCAGAGACCTGTTCGCTGCACTACAAATGCAACTGATCAATGGCCAGGTTGCAGCACGCTCAGCTGTCCCATTTAAAGCCACAGTACAGAATGTTGATGCAGATAAGAACACACTGGGGTGCGCCAAAGGCTTTACATATCAGGTGAAAGTGCGCCTGACGTCCAACCAGTTCGACAGAAAATGCGCAGGTTGCCTTTTGCTGTCAGGGATGCAGTGTCGGCAGAGTTGAAAAAGCTGCTGCAACAGGACGTCATAGAACCAGTGGAGGCTTCAGAGTGGATTTCACCCATCGTGGTCACTACAAAGAAAGGTGGGAAGGACCTGAGACTCTGTGCGGACTTGCGAGAGGTCAACAAGGCTGTGGTAGTAGATGGCTTTCCACTGCCACACATGGAGGAAATGTTTACAGAGCTCAGGGTGCAACAACGTTCTCTACATTGGACTTACAGAGTGCTTACCACCAACTGCCTCTCCATGAAGACAGCCGTCACCTTACAACATTCATCACGCATGACGGGCTGTTCGGTACAAAAGGGTGCCGTACGGACTGGCATCCGCGCCCAGCTGCTTCCAGCGGATGATGTCAATGATCCTGAAAGACATGAAAGGAGTTCAATGCTATCTGGATGATGTGATCGTGTCAGGCTCGACACCAGAGCAACATGACAAAACCCTGACTGCTGTGCTTCAACGCATTGACAAGGCGGGCCTGAAACTCAACCTGTCAAAGTGCAACATCAGGCAGAATGATTTGTGCTTCCTGGGACACACAGTCTCAGAAAACCGCATTCAGCCTGATGCCACACACGTGACCGCTGTCGTCCAAGCACCTGCACCTACAGTCATAACCACACTCCGCTCATTCCTAGGGCTCACATCCTGGTACTCCAAGTTCATACCCCGCTGACCGATCCTGGATAAGCGGAAGAGAATGGATGGATAGATGGATTTGTTTTTTTAAACATATATTAAAAATGGACATTTAACTCATATAAAGACAACAAGGCAAGAGAATTTGAGACAGGATTACTCAAAAGCACACAGTAAAAGTACTACTTAATAATTTTGGGAATGCTCTCACATACTGGGCCCAAAAACAACATTTCAAGGGGAAACTAATGGCAATAAAATCCATCTTCAAAGATAGCAGAGGAGGCTTTGTTCTAGTCATTTGGGAGGCAATATATCAGTTCATTTATTAATATCGTCACTCATATTTACAGTGAAATCTTGTCCCCACTCTTAAACATCTCCTCCTCTGCAACCACAGCCATCTGAGTTTAGCTGTGAAGCAGGGTTTGTCATTTCTGTAACTCACCCTGGTGCTAGTTGGTACACAGATGATGAATTACAGTGACTATCATACATTTAAGTTAAGTTACAGTGTGTAAAATGGTTTACTAAGGAAACAAAGGTCAGGTACAATAATCTGACCTCACAGGACTTCATGGTCCAGTGCTGCTTTCATCTGGCTGATGTTGTTATGGAGGAAGGTCGGGATCTGAGAGGCTGCTCATCACAGGCCTCTGAAGGTGTGAGACTCCTCATACAGCATGTTGAGGACAGCCGATCCTTTTAACGAGGCCAGGTGAATTAAAGATGACAGAATGCACAGTGATCACACGATACGGCTGGATTATGATCGGGACAACACAAAGAGGCTGTTTGGTGTCAAAGCAACAGTCAGAGAAAACAAAAGGGGGCAAGAGAACAGACCTGGTTTCTCCTGAGTGGACGCTGGGACTTCTGGGAGCTCGTCCTCGGGAACTTCAGAAAGCTTGGCGTCTCCCTGAGACACAAACAGAGCAGATCGAACACATGGAAGAGTAACGCTGCTCCTCTGAGCCTCTGAAGACGCTTCAATTTCAATTAAAAACACACCGTTTCTGTAAAAGTGAGAATTTTAGCATTAAACCTCATAAAGTGTAAGCACAGTTATGGAGATGAGACCGACCTGAGTTATAGTCTCCAGCTCAGCCAGCACAGCATCTTCATCTTCTTGAGGCAGCAAGCATCTCGTCTATTTGCTGCAGAGACACAACAAGCTCTGAGTAAACAACAACAAACTGGTTCATACTGAAGATCAGAGGATAGAAAACGGTCCTGTATGTTTGACATCAGCTGACTGTTTGGTATTCGATGGCGTCTTGTTTCATCCAAAATCCCCTCAACTTCTTCAACAGACATCACCTAAAACTGAAAAAGAATCAATAACCATTGAAACAGACACTGAAAGACAGACTCATTTCTAAAATCACTTGTAAGATACATATGTAGGAAATCTACCATCAAACACCAAATATTCAAAGGCTCAGGGTTTGTTTTAACCAACACACCAAAATCTAAAAGTATATATCACGTTATATTGAAGCTGAATTGAAGAGTAACTCATAACGTCCTAGCATGATAATTTTGTGCCATAAAATGTGTCCCCTGTTACCATAGCAACAGAACACAGTTCAAAGGCAGTTCAGAACACAATGGCGTTGTCACTCCATGACGTGTTCAGAACTGCCTTTGATCCTTTAGGCAATAAAAGCCACAACATCTAGTATTATTGAGCAGAAGTGTTGAGAGGCTGATCGAGTCAGTAGCACAAAGAGAGACACAGAGAGTTCACAGTCTGCTGTTTAAAACACAGAGGAGCCTTTTGTACTAAAGCATATCTGCAAACAGCAGCACTGATATGGACAGTGAAAACAACACAACACACCAGGGGGATGCTGACAGGCCCCAGGAACAACCAAAACGTCCTCAACAGGACCATGTTCCTCCACCAGTGGCACTTCACGCAAGTGATGCTGCAAAAGTTGATGGCGAAGGGATGGAGACAGCCTGGCAGGAACGGTTCAGAGCATTGGAGGAGAGGTTTGCCAAGGAGCTGGCACAGAAAGAGGAGGGCTGGAGAAAGAAGGAGAGCCAGATGAAGGCTGAGATTCAGGACAAGGACAACATCATCTCTGATCTTCACCAAGGCATGGAGCATTTACGAGAGAGCCTAAAGAAGAAAACGATGCAGCTCAACACAGAAAGAGCTGAACTCCACCAGTCTGTGAAAGACTTGGATGAGAGCTGGAAAAAGAAGGAGAGTCTGATGAAGACAGAGATTCAGGACAAGGACAACATAATCTATGCTCTTAAGCAAAGCATTGAGCATTTAAGTGAGAGCCTTAACAACAAAATGATGCAGCTAACCACAGAAAGAGCTGAACTCTACCAGTCTGTGAGAGACTGTCAGGACAGGGTCAAAGCTGTGGATGAGAGGCTGGCACAAACAGAAGAGAGCTGTAAAAAGAAGGAGAGTCAGATGAAGACAGAGATTCAGGACAAGGACAACATAATCTCTGCTCTTCACCAAAGCAAGGAAGAGCAAGCTCAACACATGCAGAAGGAGATCAGACTGCTGGAGGACATCTGTCTGTACCAAAAGAGCAGGAGAGGCTGCTTCCTATTCAGACGAGAGATCCTGGACAGGGAAGCAGCATTGGAGAGGATGAAGAACAAGCTGCATGAGAGGGAGATGAAAAAGAGGGAGGAGGAGGAGAAAAGGAGGTGAAAAGAAGAGGAACGGAGAAGAGTGACAGTGATTGTCAAATGGAGGAGGCTACTGGATTTTCAGCTTAGGCTGGACATCAGTAACTTCCTTCATCTCCCTCGCCTCTACCTCCTTTATCATTTAATCAATCGATCAAAGCGATGGATTTGATCTGTTGATGAAATGAGAGTGTTTTTCCTGGTGATCAGTTTTTTTTCCCCAAATATACAGTCATGGTCAAAATTTAAATAAACTTGTAAAGAACATAACGGCATGGCTCTCGAGAGTTTCCAGTTACTCTATGTCGAACAAAAGTCAAAAAGTTCCAAAAAAAAGATTGTTAATAAAAGACATCAAAACAACATATGATCCTGAATAGTCATAGTGTAATGCTTTCAAATAAAGTTGTAAAAAAGCATATTATGAAATGTCATTTAATTTAAAAAAAATGTCTTAGTACAGTATGTCAAAAAAAGTCAAAACAGGTCAAAATCTAAATTGACAATAAAAGTAATCAAAACAACATGTTATATGTGTCTGATTATTGTCATGCTGTTAGATCCTTCAAAAAAAGTTTGAAAAAGGCATATTATGAAATGTAAAGAAATTAAAAAATTGTCATCATATAGTATGTCGAAAAAAACATTCAAGATCAAAACCTAGATTGTCAATAAAATTAATCAAAACAACATATTATATGATTCTGATTACTGTCATACTGTCAGATTCTTCAAAAAAAGTTGGAACAAAGACATATATACACACTTTTCACATTAATAATTTGTCAAATAAGAGTTGGTAAGGCCAAAATGAAACACCTACTTGTGCTATAAATAAATTGATATTCACTTCTCAGTGCTGAGAAACACTGACCTTAAATCCAACCCCGTAGCTAATCTAAGCACCTTCTGCTCTAAGGGATGGTGAACAAACACACAAATCCCATTTATTAAGAGGCTGCAGTGTATTGTTTTTTTTACAAGAAAATACAACTTCATCCCTTTAACATAAAGTGACTTAGCACATGATTTTTGAACAGATGACCTTTGTGTACCTCTTGTAGTAAGTACATAGTTCTAAGTGTTTTGATCCCTGTCTTGGGGAACTACCAACTCATGGTCATCCACCCATCTTTCCCATGTCAGTGTACACTGACATATTCTTTCCGTCATCACAGTTCACACCACATGTACAGTAAATCCTCCTATTCAAACACCACAACATGGCTCTAAGAAAACAATGTAAATGCACTATCAACACAATTAAAAAATGATCAATTATCAAAGGAAATTTTTTGACCTGACCACATGTATTCATTGTGTTGGGGAAACTTAAGAGATGTTAAGCATAAAAGCATTGTTGGGATGTCATTACAGTACATAGGGGTTTCAGTGCACGGCCACGGGAGGCCTCACTTCACTGCTAAATCCCCTATTTAACTGGTTTTTGAAAGGAGAGAAAATGATGAGATGCCAGAAAAAAAGCTAATGTAGATGTTTTCTTTGTAATTAGCCAACAAATCATGAAAAAAAAACATGGGGGGCTGTTAATTTGGGAGTCACAGCAGTAAATCATTGAATATTTAACCTGAAAAACTTTTTTAACCTATGGAGGCACGGGAAAACTTAACGTAATGACACCTTAAACAAAATTTAACTGCCAACAGCCCTTTAAGTTGACTGAAACTAAAATTTTTTAGGTTTGTGTTGTGATTAGAGGAAAAATGTCCACTCAGCCTCATAATCATAGAAAAGAATTAAAAAAAAAAATTTATTGTCAAAACCGGAGAAAACTGAAAAAAACAGAATTTTGAGAAAAAAAAAAATCTTAGTAACAAAAGTCTTTATTAAATATCTCATCAGTTATCACCCCAGCATTTCAAAATGAAATAGTTTTTTTTGATTTTTTAATGCTGTTGTACACAGATGATGAATTACAGTGACTATCTACATTTGGGAAGTAAAGGTTTTAAATGGTTTACAAAGGGAAAACAAAGGTCGGTAAATAATCTGACCTCAGGTTTCTTTCCCGGGAAGGGGTTTTGTTTTCATCGGGGCTGAGGGTTTTATGGAGGAAGGTGGGGATCTGAGAGGTGCCATCACAGGCCTCGAAGGTGGGGAGACTCCCCTACAGCATTTTTGGGACAGGATCCTTTTAAGAGGCCAGGTTAAAAAGCACAAACACAGTGACCGTGATAGGGCTGGTTATGGGGGAAAACAAAAGAGGCTGTTTGGTGTAAAAGCAACAGTCAGAGAAAAAAAAGGGGGGCAAGAAACAGCCTTTTCCCCTGAGGGGAGCGGGACTTCGGGGGACCCCTGCCAAACCCTGGAAAGCTGGCCCCCCAAAACCAAAAAAAGTCAACACATGGAAGGGCTTTTCCTCTGACCTCTGAAGCGTTTCAATTTAAATTAAAAACACACCGTTCAAAAGGGAATTTTAGCTTTAAAACCCTCATAAAGGAAAAAAGTTAGGGGAAGGAGACCGCCTGATTTAGTTCCAGCTCAGCCAGAAAAACCCACTTATCTTCTTGGGGCCCAAAGACCCGTCATTTGCTGCAGAGACAAAACAAGCCTGGTAAAAAAAACTGGTTCATACTGAAGATCAGAGGAAGAAAACGGTCCTGTATGTTTGACATCAGCTGACTGTTTGGGTTATGTCCTTGTTTCACCCCAAAACCAATTTTTTAAAGACATCCCCAAAACCTAAAAAAGCTCAAAACCATTAAAACAGCGCTGAAAGACAGCTATTTCAAAATCATTTGTAAGATACATTGTAAAATCCCATCAAAAAAATTTTAAAGACTTTACATTTAAAAATGAAAAAAATCCATCATGATCTCTACCCTGGATTTTTATAAAAAAAGAATAAAAACCCACAAGTTCACTCCGATTTGTCCCCTTTTGTGACTCAGTAGTGATCTATCTCGAACATTAGAATAGGGGCCCTCACTTTTTCAGCAGCTGTTTCAAAATTTCCTCCTTCTCCGCTCAGGCTGTTTCCTCTTTGATCCTGTTTCAGTTTACCCGTTGTTTCCCTTGTAATGAGGAAAAAAAAAACATGAAAAAACCTGCCATTCAAAAATTAATATATGGAGCTTAATGATCTAACAGTGGGGTTAGATAGCTGTCAGTAAAATAAAAGGAGCTCACCCCAGTCCGTAAACTCACTGCAATCTGATTTTTTTACCCAAAAAAAACCCCCAAATACCAGGTGACATATTTAATAAATAATCTAAACTAACGTCCCCTTCTGGTTTTGGGCCCCAAAATAGCAAAGCATCACTGTTGAATATTCCCCCTTTAAAAATGATTTGCACTGATCGCTCCTCGGGGTTTTGTTTTAACCAACACCCAAAATTAAAAGCTTATATCACATTATATGACCAAATTGAAGAGTAATCATAACGCCCTAGCATGAAAATTTTTGGCCAAAATGTGTCCCCTGTTACCAACAACACAAAAAAAGGCGTTCAGCACAATGGGCTGTACCCAAGGGGTTTCAGAACTCCCTTTTGACCCTTTCAGGCAAAAAAAGCCACAACATCTAGTATTATTGAACAGAATTGGAGGCTGATATCAGAGCACAAAGAAAACCAGAGAGTTCAGCTGTTTTTTTAAAAAAACACAGGGAGCCTTTTACAAAGCATATCTGAAACAGCAAAGAAGGACAGTAAAAAACACAACACACCGGGGGGATGCTGACGGGCCCAGGAAAACCAGAACGTCCTCAACGGCCATTTTCCCCCACCAGGGCATTCCAAAGCTGCAAAAGTTGATGGCAAGGATGGAGACAGCCTGGCGGGAAACGGTTCAGAGCATTGGGGAAAAGGTTTCCAAGGAGCGGGACAAAAAGAGGAGGCGGGAGAAAAAAGGGAGAGCCGATAAGGCTGAGTTCGGACAAGGAAAAACAAAACCTGATTTTCACAAGGCATGGAGCATTTACTGAGAGCCTCAAGAAAAAAAACGATGCAGTCAACAAAAAAACAGTTGAACCCACCATCGGAAAGACTTGGAAGAGTAAAAAGAAGGAGAGTCTGATGAAGAAGGATTCAGGAAAAAAGGAAACATAATCTATGCTCAACAAAGCAATGAGCATTTAAGTGAGAGCCTCAACAACAAAATGATCAGCTAACCCCGAAAGGCTGAACCTCCCAGTCTGTGAGAATGTCGGGACGGGGCAAAGCGGATGAGAGGCTGGCACAAACAGAAGAGAGCTGAAAAAAGGAGAGTCAGATGAAGACAGGATTCAGGAAAAGGACAACATAATCTTTTTCACCAAATAGGAAGAGCAAGCTCAACACATGCAGAAGGAGATCAGACTGCTGAGGACTTTTTTTCCCAAAAGAGCGGGAGAGGCTGTTTCCCCTTTTCAGCGGAAATCCTGGACAGGAGGAGGGGGGGAGGAGAAAAGTTGCATGAGAGGGAGATAAAAAAAGGGGGGAGGAGGAGGAGGGGGGGAAAAAAAGGGGGAACGGAAAAAGAGTGACAGTGATTTAAAAGGAGGAGGCTACTGATTTAGCTTAGGCGGGACATCAGTAACTTCCTTCTCTCCCCCTTCCCCTTATCATTTAATCAATCGAAAAAGGGGATGGATTTGATCGATTGATGAAATGGAGGTTTTTTTCCTGGTGACTTTTTTTTTCACAAATTCACATGGTAAAAATTTAAAAAAACTTAAAAAGAACATAACGGCATGGCCCCGAGAGTTTGTTACCAAAACAACAAAATAAAAAAGTTAAAAAAAAAAGTTTTTAAAAAAATGTCTTTACAGTATGTAAAAAAAAGTAAAAATGGGGTAAAAATCTAAATTGAAAAAAAGTAATCAAAAAAAATTTTTCATGTGTCTGATTATTACATGTGTTAGATCCTTCAAAAAAGTTTGATAAAGGATATTATGAAATGTAAAGAAATTAAAAATTGTCATCATATAGTATGTCAAAAAAGTCATTAAAGATAAAAACCTAGATTGTAAAAAAATTAATCAAAACAAATATTTATGATTCTGATTACTGTCATGCTGTCAGATTCTACAAAAAAAAAAAAATTGGAACAAAGACATATAAAATTAAAATTAAAAAAATGTCAAAATGGGTCAAAATCTAGATTGTCCAAAAAGTCATAAAAACATATTACATGAGTCTGATTACTGTCGTGCTGTCAGAACCCTAAAAAAAGGAAAAAAAGGAATATAATGAAATGTCATAAAATTTTAAAAATATGTCATAGTATAGATGAAAAAGTCAGATTTAAAAAAAAATAGATTGTTGATGGCATCAAAAAATTTAATAGATCCAAAATCACGCAAAACTTTAAAAAAGTTGTATGGAATTAGAAATGTCACAAATTTTTAAAAAAAATATATGTAAAGTCTAGTATGTTGCAAAAGAAAAAAAGTTAAAAAATAGATCCTGAAAAATGCATAAAAAGAACATATTATCCATCCACCCATCCATCCATTATTTTCTCTTTCCTCATGGGGTGGGGGGGGCTGGAGCCTACCCCACTTTTTTTGGGGGAAGGGGGGTTCACCCTGGACAAGTCTCCCCTCATCACGGGACAATAGAGACAGACAACCACCACACTACATTCCCCCTAGGTCAATTTAAATTAGCCAATTAACCAACCCCCATGCATTTTTTTGGATGGGGGGAGGAACCCGGGGAGCCAGAGAGAACCCACACAGACATAAGGAGAACATGCAATAACGAAACCCCCCCGGGGCCCAGGATTAACCCGTACCTTCTTGCTGTGAGGCAAGGGGTTAGAACATATTATATGATACTGAATAAGTCATAGTTGATGCATAAAAAAATGAAAAAAAAAGTCATAGTATAGATGTCAAAAAGTCAAGGGAAAAATTGATTGTTGATAAAAGTTTAAAAAACAATTATATGATTCTGAACCATACGTCAGAGTTTCAGAAAAGTTGTAAAAAGCATACTTTGAACGTGATTAATTAAAAAAATGTCATTGTATAGTATGTAAAAAGTCAAAGAAAAAATTAGTTTTTAAAAAAAGTCAAAAACAGTTTTATTTATACTTAGTCAGCAACATAAAATTATTTTTTTAATGTTTTTTATCTTGATTTTCCCCCATGACTTAAAATGCCCTTTTTTTTCCCTTTCAAGGTAACAGCTTAAAAACATAATCGCAGAAAGGGTTTTTCTGTACCCTTTCTGTGGGATAATCAAAAAAAACCCCAAATACTTTACAGCAGATTACTACCTGTGAGGTCCCCAAAATTTAATCCAGAAAACTCCAGTCCAGACTGTGTTTTTTGTTTTGGTTTGTGATCTCAAAGCATGAGAGTTTTTAAAAACAGTTATAATGAATTTACCAAAATATTATTTGAAAAACACAGAAGCTACTTTTAGCTGGCTACTTAAAGTTTGATGGGACTCTGAAAAGTTCCACTTGATTGGCCCACCCCTCTGCCTCCTGCTAGTCTGAACGGGGAAAAACACTCAGCTGATAACCTGACCACATTAGTACCATTCCGTAGGCTAACATCCAATTTCAAAGCCCATGTTTTTGACCAAACTAAGCCACCATACAACAACAGCTTTTTAAAATTTAAACATTCTTCAAAGAAAAAGGGTACCAGCCAATAAAGCAAGGCGGGAAAGTGTGTTCCATCAACTGAAACTGAACCAGAACTGAATGTGGGGATAAAAATTTTAAGTTTATTCCATTATCATAATAAATTCAGTTTAAAATCACAGCCCCTTTTAAAAACTGTCCTCTGCAGAGAAACAAAAGAATCCTGAATATCAGATGAAAGGTTTTAAATTAAGTGGAAAATTTTGTCAATTTGAATCTAAAAAAAAATATTTTTCTTTTTTTTTTAAACAATTTTAAAAATGGACATTTAACCATATAAAGACAACAAGGCGAGAATTTGAGAAAGGATTTCTACACAGTAAAAGTATAAAATCATTTTGGGAATCCCCAATACTCCCAAAAAACAACGTTCAAGGGGGAACTAATGGCAATAAAATCCATCTTAAAAGATAGCAGAGGAGGCTTTGTTCTAGTCATTTAGGAGGCAAATACAGTTCATTTATGAATATTGTCCCATATTTACAGGAAATACAAAAAAATGGGGGATTTTTAATCCCACAAGTTTAATAAATGAGTTCTTCAATAAACTTTGCATTTGGCCATAATCGGGCAGTACAGCTCCTCTTCTTGTCCCTTAAAAACATCTCCCCCTCTGAAAACCACAGCCATTGAGTTTAGCTTGAACGGGTTTTCAGCTGTAACTCACCCGGGGCAGTTGGTACACAGATGAAATTACAGTGACTATATACTTTTGTTAAGTCACAGTGTGTAAAAGGGACTAAGGAAACAAAGGTCAGGTAAAATTTCTGCCCTCCGGACTTCTGGCCCAGTGAAGCCGTCCCTTTCATTTGAGGGTTTTATGGAGGAAGGTGGGGATCTGAGAGGTGCTCATCACAGGCCTCAAAGGGAGACTTCAGCATGTCGGGGACAGCCACCCCTTTAACGAGGCCGGGTAAATTTAAAGACGAAGTCACGGGATCACGTGATACGCGGTTTAAAGATGGGGACAACACAAAGAGGCTGTTTGGGTCAAAGCCAGTCAGAGAAAAAAAAAAGGGGAAAGAGAAAGACCGGGCCCCTGAGGGACGCTGGGACTTCTGGGATGTTTGGGAACCCTCGGGAAGCTCGGGGCCCCCGAGACAAAAAGAGAGATTGAACACATGGAAAGTAAGCTGCCCTCTAGCCTCTGAAGCGCTTAATTTCAACAAAAAACACCCCGTTTCTGAAAAAGGTGAGAATTCAGCTTAAACCTCTGTTAAACACAGTTAGGGAGATGAGACCGCCCTGAGTTATAGTCTCCAGCTCAGCCAGCACAGCATTTTTCATCTTCTTGAGGCAACATCTCTCTTTTTGTGCAGAGACAAAGCCTGAGTAAAACAACAAACTGGTTCATACTGAAGATGAGGATGAAAAGGGTCCTGTGTTTTGAATCAGCTGACTTTTTGGGTGTTGAGGGCCCTTTTTTTTTCACCCCAAACCCCCTAAACCTTCAACAGACATCACCAAAACTAAAAAAGCATCAAAAAACCATTGAAACAGACGTGAAAGACAGATCATTTCAAAAAATCATTTGTAAGATACATATGTGGAAATCACCATCAAAACAAATATTTAAAGGCTCTTTAAATTCTCAAAATGTACAAAAATATCAGATTCTCCCCTGGATATTTAAAAAAAATATGAATAAAAAATTTCCACAGAATTTCATTTCTCCTGATTTGCCCCTTTTGTCGACTCAGTAGTGATCTATCTTTTTGTAACATTAGAATATGGGATTTCACTCTTTTCAGCAGTTTTTGGGCTAAAAGCCCCTTCCTTCTCCAGCTGCAGGCTGATCTCTTCTGATCCTGCTTCAGTTTTTTCTCTGTTGTTTCATTTTTTATAATGAGGAAAAAACAGAAACATGAGAAAAACCTCCCATTCACACACAATTAATATCAAAAGGTAGTTAATGATCAAACAGTAGGGTTAGATAGCCAGTTTTATTACAGTAAAAAAGAGGAGTCACCTGCAGTCCTGCTTAAATTACTGCAACGTTTTTTTCCCCAAAAACGCAAACCCCTAACATACCAGTTGTGACATTTTTTAAAAAAAAATCGAAAATAAAACCTTTTGATAAAATCGCCCCAAAATAGTGACATCCCCCTTGAATATCTAAATTTTTAAAAATGATTTGACTGTCGCTACCCGGGGGTTTTTTTTTAACCACACCAAAATCAAAAAGCATTTTCACATTATACGAAGGAATTGGGTAACTCAAAGCCTGCATGAAAATTTTTTGTCCGAAACGTTCCCCTGTTGCCAAAGCAAAACAAGAAAAGGCGTTCAAAACAATGTTTGTCACCCAAGCTTTAGAACCTTTGATCCTTCGGGCAAAAAAGCCACAAATCTGTATTATTGAACAGAAGTGGGGGGGCTGATCGATAGTACAAAAAGAGAGACACAGAGATTTCAAGTCTGCTTTTTAAAAAACACAGAGGACCCTTTTGCATTAAACATATCTGAAACAGCACTGAATGGACGGGAAAAACAGCACAACACACCGGGGGTCTGACAGGCCCGGGAACAACCAAACGCCTCAAAGGGGCCATGTTCCTCCACCAGTGGACTTACGGATGTGAAAAAGTTGATGGCAAAGGGGGAGGGAGACAGCCTGGCAGGAACGGTTCAGAGCATTGGGGAAAAGGTTTGCCAAGGAGCGGGACAAAAAGAGGAGGGCTGAGAAAAAAGGGAGAGCCAGATGAAGGCTGAGATTCAGGACAAGGAAAAAAAACCCTGATCTTCACCAAGGCATGGGCATTTCGGAGAGCCTAAAGAAAAAAACGATGAGCTCAACACAAAAAAGCTGAACTCCACCAGTCTGTAAAGATTTGGGATGAGGCGGGAAAGAAGGAAAGTCTGATGAAGACAGGATTCGGGACAAGGACAATTTCCCTATGCTTTTAAGCAGCAAGAGATTTGGGGAAAACCTCAAAAAAAATGATCAGCAACCACAGAAAGAGCGAACTCTACCATCTGTGAAAAACTGTCGGAAGGGTCAAAGCTGTGGATGAGAGGCTGGCACAAACAGAAGAGAGCTGTAAAAGAAGGAGAGTCAGATGAAGACAGAGATTCGGGACAAGGACAAAAAACCTGCTCTTCCCCAAAGCAAGGAAGAGCAAGCTAAACCATGCAAAAGGGAGATCAGACTGCTGGAGGACATCTTCTGACCAAAGAGCAGGAGAGGCTGCTTCCTATTCAGGGAGATCCTGGACAGGAGGCTGGAGGGGGATGAAGAACAAGCTGAGAGGGGGAGATAAAAAAGAGGGGGGAGGAGGAAAAAGGAGGTGAAAAAAAAGGGAACGAAGAAGAGTGACAGTGATTGTAAAGGGGGAAAACTACGGGATGTTCAGCGGGCGGGACATGTTTTCCCTTCTCCCTCCCCTTCCTCCTTTATTTTTAATCAATCGATCGCAGGGATTTGATCGATTGATGAAATGAGAGTTTTTTCCGGGGGATTTTTTTTTTTTCACAAATGTCAGTCATGGTAAAAATTTAAATAAACTTGAAAAGAACAAAACGGCATGGCTCAAGTTTCCATTCCCTTATGTCAAGAAAATCAAAAGTTAAAAAAAAAGATTGTTAATAAAAAATGTCTTAGTACAGTATGTCAAAAAAAGTCAAAATAGGTCAAAATCTAAATTGACAATAAAAGAAAAAAAAACAAATTTTTATTTTGATTATTGACATGCTGTTAGATCCTTAAAAAAGTTTGAAAAGGCATTTTTGAAATGTAAAGAAATTAAAAAAATTGTCATCATATAGTATGTCAAAAAGTCATTCAAGATCAAACCTAGATTGTCAAAAAAATGAATAAAAACAACATATTATATGATTCTATTACTGTCATGCTTCAGATTCTAAAAAAAAGAAAAGTTGGAACAAAGACATAAAATGTCAGAAATTAAAAAAATGTAAAAATAGGTCAAAATCTAGATTGTCCATAAAAGTCATAAAAACATATTACAGATTCTGATTACTGTCGTCAGAACCCTAAAAAATTGTGGAATATAATGAAATGTCATAAAATTTTAAAAAATTCATTTTATAGTATGTTGAAAAAGTCAAATTTAAAAAAAAAAATAGAATGGTGAAAAAAGGCATCAAAACAACATATTATATGACCTGAATACAGTCTATTTAATTTTAAAAATTGTGATAAATTTTACAAAATGTCATGAAATTTAAAAAATGTTAGTATAGTATGTGGAAAAAGTAGAGTTAAAAATAGATTGTTGAAAAAAGGCATAAAAACAACATTTTAAATGATCCTAAACAGTCACAGCGTAAAACTTTAAAAAAGTTGTATAAAAGGCATATTATGAAATGTCACGAAATTTTTAAAAAATTTTTCATAGTCTATATGTCCAAAAAAAAAAAAGTTAAAAAAATAGATTGCAAAAAAAATGCACAAAGAAATATTATCCATCCATCCATCCATTATTTTACCTCAAATAGGGGGGGCTGAGCTATCCCAGCTGTCTTAGGCAGAAGGGGGTTCACCCTGGAAAATCTCCACCTTCACAGGACACATAAAGACAGACAACCATACCCACACCTACATAATTTTAAAATTTACCAATTAACCTAACCCCCATACATTTTTTTGGATGGGGGAGGAGGAAATCCCAGAAGCCCAAAAGAAAAAGGGAGAAATGAAACTAACAGAAAGGGCCCCCGGGCCCAGGATTCAACCCCGTACCTTCTTGCTGGGGGGAAACAGTGCTAGAACATATTATATGATCAATACAGTCATATGTGATGCTAAAAAATAAAAAATAAAAAAAAAGTCATAGTATAGTATGTAAAAAAGTCAAAGGTAAAAATTGATTGTTGAAAAAAGAATTAAACAAATATTATATGATTCTGATTACTGGCATGCTGTCAGAGTCTTCAAAAAAAGTTGAAAAAAGGCATACTATGAACTGTGATTAAAATTTAAAAAAAAATGTCGTTAGTATGTCAAAAAGTCAAAGAAGAAAAAATCTAGTTTTTAAAAAAGTCATTAAACAGTCTTTTTTTTATTTCAGTAGTAAATAAAATTATTGTTTTAATGTTTTTTCTTGATTTTCCCTCATGACTTAACATGACCTTTTTTTCCCGTTCTCAAGGTAACAGCATTAAAACATAACTGCAAGCAGCAAGGTTGTTTTTTGGCCTCTGTGGTTTTCAAAAAAAGTCTAAATCTTTACAGCAGCATTTACCTGTGGGGTCCCCCCAAAAACTGCTCAATCCAGAGGAAACTCCAGCCCAGACTGTGTTGTTTTTTTAGGTTTGTGATCTCAAAAAATGAGAGATATTAATAACAGTTAGGAAAATTCTACCAAAATATTATTTGACAATACACAGAAGAAAAGTTAGCTGGCTACACGACGTTTGATGGGACTCTGAAGAAGTTCCACTTTGATTAGAAAGCCCCCCTCTGCCTCCGCTGGTCAACACGGAAAAACTCAGTGAAAACCCTGCCCAAATTAGTACTCATTCCAGTAAAACATCCAATCATTAAAAAAGCCCATGTTGCTGACCAAACTAACCCCCCATACAAGAACAGTTTAAATTCACACCTTTTAAAAATTTTAAAAACATTCTTCAAAGATAAAGAGTACCAGCCAATCACACCCGGGGGAAGTGTTTTCCCATCAACTGAAACGGGAACCAGAACTGAATGGGGGGACAAAAGCAGTTTATTCCATTATCATAATATCACATTCAGTTTAAAATCATGTCATCTTTTCAAAACTGTCCTCTCAGAGAAAAAAAAAAATCCTGAATATCAGATGAAAGGATTTGTTAAGTGGAAAATTTTGTCAATTTGAATCTAATAAAATATGTTTCTTTTTTTTTAAACATATTTTAAAAAATGGACATTTAACTCATAAAAAGACAACAAGGCAAGAGAATTTGAGAAAGGATTACTCAAAAGTAAAAGTAAAAGTACTACTTAATCATTTTTGGGAATGTCACATACTGGGCCCAAAAAACAACGTTTGGGGAACTAATGGCAAAAAAAATCCATTTTCAAAGACAGCAGAGGAGGCTTTGTTCTAGTCATTTGGGAGGCAACATATCGTTCATTTATGAATTTTTCACCATATTTACGGGAAATAAAAAAAAATGACAGGGATTTTTAATCCACAAGTTTAATAAATGATGTTCTTCAATAAACTTTGATTTGGCCACTAATGGGGAGTACGGCTCCTTTTTCTTTCCCCACTTTTAAACATCTCTCCTCTGCAACCACAGCCATCTGAGTTTAGCTGTGAACCAGGGTTTTCATTTGAACTCACCCTGGTGCTAGTTGCTAAAAGATGATGTTACAGGACTATCATACATTTGTTAAGTCACAGTGTGTAAAATGGTTTAAAAGGGAACAAAGGTCAGGAAAATTTCTGACCCAAGGACTTCATGGTCCAGTGAAGCCGTGGTTGTTTATCGGGCTGATGTTTTATGGAGGAAGGTCGGGATCTGAGAGGGGCTCATCACGGGCCCGAAGGTGAAAATTATACAGCATGTCGAGGAAAAAGATCCTTTTAAGGGGGCGGGTAATTTAAAGACAAGAATGACAGTGACAGGGATAGGGCGGGATTAGATGGGACAACACAAAGAGGCTGTTTGGTGTAAAAGCAACAGTCGAGAAAAAAAAAAGGGGGAAGAGAACAGACCGGTTTCCCCTGAGTGGCGCTGGGACTTGGGGAGCTGCCTTGGGAAACCCTCAGGAAGCTCGGCCCCCTGAGACAAAACAGAGCAGATCAAACATGGAAGATCCTGCCCTCTACCCTTGAAGGCTTAAATTTTCAACTAAAAACACCCCGTTCTGTAAAAGTGAGAATTTTAGCATTAAACCTCTAAAGTGTAAACACAGTTATGGAGATGAGACACCTGAGTTATAGTCTCCAGCTCACCAGCACACATCTTATCTTTTTGAGGCAAAGCATCTGCTATTTGCTGGAGACAAAAAAGTCTGAGTAAACAACAACAAACTGGCATACTGAAGATCAGGGGAAAAAAACGGTCCTGTATGTTTGAATCAGCTGACTGTTTGGGTTGATGGCGTTTGTTTCACCCCAAAACCTCAACTTCTTCAACAGAATCACCTAAAACTGAAAACATCCCCATTAAAAGACACTAAAAGACAGACTATTTCTAAAATCACTTGTAAGATACATATGTGGGAAATCACCATCAAACACCAAATATTAAAAGACTATTAATTCTAAAAATTTTACAAAAACCATCATGATCTCACCCGGGATATTTATAAAAATATGAATAAAGAACCATAAAATTTCTTTCCCCTGATTTGTCACCTTTGTCTTTTTAGTGATCTATCTCTCTGAAAATTTAGAATATTTTGGGTATTCTCCCCTTTTTTTTCAGCAGCTTTTTTTAAAAGTCTTCCTTCCCCCTGGGTGATCTCTTCTGATCCTGCTTCAGTTTATCTCTGTTGTTTCAGTTTTTGTAATGGGGGAAAAAAACAGAAACATGAAATAAACCTAAAATTTAAATTTATCTAGAGTAGCTTAATGATCTAAAAAGTGGGTTAGATGCCAGATTTTCAGTGAACAAGGGGAGCTCCCCAGTCCCCAAACTCTACTGCAATCTGATGTTTTCCCCAAAATCGACAACCCTAACATACCTAGTTGTGACATTTTAATAAAAAATGCACAAACTAATGTTACGTTTTTGGATAAAATGGGCCCAAAATACGAGCATCACTTTTTGAATATCCAATTTTTAAAAATGATTTGCACTGCCTAGGGCTCAGGGTTTGTTTTAACCAACACACCAAAATCTAAAGCATATATCACATTATACTGAAGCCGAATTGGGGCCCTATAACGCCCTAGCAGTAAATTTTTGTGCCTTTGGTCCCTGTTGCCATGAACGAACAAGTTAAAAGGCAGTTCGGGAACACAAGGGCTTTACCCAAGACGGTTCAGAACTCCCTTTTGATCCTCGGGCAAAAAGCCACAACATCTAGTAATTGAACAAAAGTGTTGAGAGGCTGATCGAGTCAGTAGCAAAAAGAGGACACAGAGAGTTCAAGTCTGCTGTTTAAAAACAGAGGGCCTTTGTTTTAAAAGCATATCTGCAAACAGCCCCCGAAGGAAACAGTGAAAACAACAAAACACACCAGGGGATGCTGAAGGCCCCAGGAAAAACCAGAACGCCCTAAACACCCATTTCCCCACCAGGGCACTTCCCCCAAGTGATGCTGAAAAAGTTAGGGGAAGGGATGGAGACAGTCTGGCAGGGAAGGTTCGGGGCATTGGGGAAAAAGGTTTTCCAAGGGCGGCACAGAAAGAAGGGCTGGAGAAAGAAGGAGAGCCAGATAAAGGCTGAGATTCAGGACAAGGACAACAAAACCCTGATTTTCCCCAAGGGCATGGAGCATTTACGTGAGGCCTCAAAAGAAAACGATGCAGTCAAACAAACAGTTGAACTCCACCAGTCTGTAAAAGACTTGATGAGAGCGGGAAAAAAAGGGAAGTCTGATGAAGACAGAGATTCGGGACAAGGACGACAAAATCATCCCTTTTTAAGAAAGCAATGAGCATTTAAGTGAGAGCCTCAAAAAAAATGATGCAGCTAACCACAGAAAGACTGAATCTCCATTTGGAAGCTGTCGGGGCAAATGTGGATGAGGGCTGGCAAAAACAAAAGGGCTGAAAAAAGAAGGAGAGTCAGATGAAGACAGAGATTCGGGAAAAAGGAAAACAAAATCTCTGTTTCCCCAAAAAAGGGGAAGGCAAGCTCAACACATGCAGAAGGAGATCAGATTTTTTGGAGGACATCTGTCTGTCCGAGCAGGAGAGGCTGTTTTTTTCAGGGGGGAGATCCGGGACAGGGAGGCAGCTTTGGGAGAGGGATGAAGAACAAGTGCATGGGGGAGATAAAAAAGGGGGGGGAGGGGGAAAAGGGGGGAAAAGAAGAGGAACGGAGAAGAGTGACAGTGATTGTCAAATGGAGGAGGCATTGTTCAGCTTGGGCTGGACACAAATTTCCTTCATCTCCCCCTCTCCCTTTTATCATTTGATAAATCGACAAAGCATGGATTTGATCTATTGATAAAATGGGGTTTTTTTCCTGACTTTTTTTCAAAAGAAGTCATGGTCAAAATTTAAATAAATTTAAAAAGAACATAAGGGGATGGTTGGGGTTTCAGTTACCAATTAAAAAGTAAAAAAATTTCCCAAAAAAAGATTGTTAAAAAAAAAATGTCTTAGTACAGTATGTCAAAAAGTCAAAATGGGGTCAAAATCTAAATTGACAAAAAAAAGTAATAAAAACAAATTTTTAATGTGTCTGATTATTAAATGCTGTTAGATCCTTAAAAAAGTTTAAAAAAGGCATATTATGAAATGTAAAAAAATTTAAAAAAATTGTCATCAAAAGTATGTCAAAAGTCATTCAAGATAAAAACCTAGATTGTCAATAAAATTAATCAAAACAAATATTATATGTTTCGATTACTGTCATGTTCAGATTCTACAAAAAAAAAAAGTTGGAACAAAGACATATAAAATGTCATGAAATTAAAAATGTCAAAATAGGTAAAAATCTAGATTGCCATAAAAGTCATAAAAATATTACATGACTTGATTACTGTTTTGTGAATCCTAAAAAAGTTGAAAAAAGGGAATTAAGAAAAAGGAAAATAGATATCTATTTTCTATCACTATATATATAAAAGTCAGGAAAAAATTATTAGACACCCTTTTTTTTCTTCAATTTCTTTTTTCATTCAATATCTGGTACCACTAAACGAAATACAATGAACAAAAAAAAAATGCAGCTGGTCACATAATACTTTACCTTTTGACATTCTAAGCAATTGATTAGGGGATAAGAGGCCTTTCATGTCACAAGAGACTGCACATGCAAAGGCCTAGAGTGGTTTCCTGCTTCCATTTCCCCCCACCAACTCAGAAGGTCGCTCAATAAGCCAAAACAAAGAATTAGGAAGCAACAAAGGCACCATCTTGGCACTGCTGGAAATTTGGGATGAATGAGAGACTGGAGAAAACTGAAAATCTCCAAGACGCCGTCATTACAAAAAAAAAACAAGCTGAACATGGACTACCAAATTGCTACCTGGGGCAGGAAAACGCCTTTTTACCCCACGGGGACCCGGCACTCATCCGTCCTGTGTCGGGAATGTAAAGACCCCCAGGGCCCAAAAAGAGGGGCATGTCAGAAATGATTTTTCGAAAAGGACAGTTAAAACCGACTTGTTGAAGCTGGTTTAAGTCACACAGAAAAAGAAGCCCTTCATCAAAAAGGCAGAGGAAGGCCCCGGATTTGCTCGAGACCAAAAGGGATTGGATGTTGATGATTGGGCTAAGGTTCTTTCGGGATGAACCCAATTTTAATTGATCCCCCAGCCAACACTGGAGAGGAAGCCTGGAGAAGTTTAAACCCAGACTGTTTTGCTGAAAAAACAGGGGGGGTGGATCAGCATGATCTGGGGTTGTTTCAGTCTGGGGTGGAACGGGGAAAATGAATTTGTGTGAAGGGCCTTGAACCAGGTAAAAGTGGGACTCCCCTTTTAAAAACAGCCTTCCATCGCTGGCTTTTCCGCCTCAAATGACGGATTTTCCAACAAGACAATCCCTTAAAGGAAGGTCAGTTAAACCCTGGAGGGAGAACACAACACGCACATGCCTTGGCCTGCTCAATCACCAGATCAACCCAATTAAAAACCGGGAAAATCATAAAACTAAAAATGGAAACCAAAAACCCAAAAAAAAGAAAATTTGTTTGAATTTGTCCAACAGGAATGGGCTGCGGACAGAAAAGAACAATGTCAGAAGCTGGTGGAGAGCATGCCAAGGCTGGCTCGTCATAAAAAAATGGTTATGCAATCAAGTATTAACCTTTGTTTTATCATGTGTTTAAAGCAAACAGAAAAGAAAACGGGAATGTTTAAAAAGTAGTTTTTTTATGTACAACCCAATATTGATGTAAAAATTTTAAAGTAATTTTGGTTATCAAAAAAACCCTGGAAAATGAATAATCCTTGTTTTAAATTTAAACCCCCATAGCTATTTTTGGTTATCATTATAATTGTCCAAACAAATGTATTTTGTTGAGCCGGGGATTAAAAAGAACAAAAATTAAGAAAACAAGGTGGTCAAAATTTTTTTCCCTGACTTTTATATTTAACTAAAATAAATAGCAGCAAAACACCCTACAATACCCCCATACAAAGCAACAATATAAAACAATGTTGTCCAGCCACCCAAACCACAGGGAATCAAAAGTCATAGCCCCGGCATGCACAAAAAATTTGAAGAATCAAAGGGTGCAGTCACACCTGCTCAATCAGCCCCCCCTCCCTCTCTCCTGATTTCCCTTTTGGGTCCTTGTTCCTCCTCCTTTTTTTTTTTAATGATTTTTTCCCCAAAAATTACAAAAATACAAATAAAAAAGGGGAAATAAAAAAATTTTTAAAATATTTTTTAGTCAACTTAGCAGTTTTTAAGATATAAGGATAAGAAGAAAAAAATACATAAATAAAAAATACAAAAAAAAAAAAGTAATAAAAATAAAAGTGGTACAAGGGGGCTATTTATATTCTAAATTTTTTAGATCATATTTTGATAATTATTTTTTTGATCGTTTTTTTTTTTTGTGATGTCAAGATAGCTTTTTTTTTGTGGGAGTCCTGGAAACAGAGTCGATAGATGCTGCAGTTCTATACAGAAAAAAGGGTTAAAATTGGTGTTTTGGGTATGTCAACTTTCTGTGCTTCCTCTGGGACTTCCATGGTGGGAAAATCAACCCGAGAACTCAACCTTCGTATATTTGTCCCTTTGGGGTTTTTATAACAAAGACATGGCCTCCTGTAAGGTGTAGGGTCCATAAAGGGTTTTTGGCCCAATAATGAAAATTTTCCCGATGTTATTAAATGTTATATTTTAATAATAATAGTAGGGGATTATTGAAAAAAGTGTACTTTTAAAATTACAATATATTTCAGTATCCCCTTTTAAAAAGGGGTTGACATTTACAGTGCTTGGGGTTTCCCCCCTGAGTTTGTATACCCTCTAGCCCAAGTTAGCTAGCACCACCCAAATCATATGCTAACATAGAGAAATATTTTTATTACTACAGCCTCCTGTGATAATAACAGGGAAAAATTTTTGAGAGC
>JAQQSB010001894.1:0-39004 GCA_029721515.1 Synanceia verrucosa | reverse complement strand
GCGAATTCAAGTTGATTTATTACTGATTTATTTTATTGATGAGTAAAAAAATGCAGCTATAAATAAAAAAGCATTTCAGTTAACGCATTTTAATTTGAATTATGGTACAGATTCACTTCCATATCCTAGTTAACTGAGTGAGAGAGTGAACAAGACAACAGTTTTAGTTTTATTTAGTGGGAAAAACGTTCAGACTCTTTTTTTGCTGACTAACCTAGCAAATGTTATCGTTAGCGACCGTTAGCAGCATTGCTAACATTAGCTAACAAAGTAGGAATAGAAATGCTGCTTTGAGGTGTGAAGCACACCAGTTATCACAACATATTTTTGTTGATTTAAACCACTGATCCTGTGTTTTCAATTCATTTTTACCACTTATTTACTGTTAAAAAGTTATCTGTTGAGAGAGACAACACTTACCTCTCTAAGACTCAGAGCGTGAAGCAGCTCCGAAGTGACACAGCAGAATTACAGCTGAGGCGTTCAAGGACACTGGGAGACTGAAGGTGAGGGACGATGTAGAACATGGCTAACATTACTGTCTTTAAGAGGCTGTAGGAGGCTAAATGTCAAAGCTATTGAAGCTACTGCAACCATATGAAAGAAGAAAAACTAACAGATGGACAAAAAAGACGAGTGCGCAGGCAGACACTGTGGACAGGTGTGGTGGATGTCAGACGTTATTTTGTTCATAAATATGTGAACATTATCAAACCCTCTCAATCATTTTAAAGATTCATTTATTTAAGTATTGACTCATTAACTCGACTCTTGGATCTGATCTGAAACACATCAAAATTAAGGAACAAATATCAATTATGAAACAAATAAAAACTAGAATAATTTCTGCTTTTTCCATTTCTTTTCAAATCTTAAAGTGGTGTTAAATGGACAAATTAGACTATGTGTTTTGGTGTACGTTATTGCAGAAGTAACTCTGTCTCCATCTGCTGTTATGAGCTCCTCAGGTCTCTCCCGGCTCTCCTCACCTTCACCAGCCCAGTGAAGGCTGCAGCATGCACTGTTTAACTCTCAGCCGCCTGGCTCTATCCATGGGCGCCGCATAGGGGGGAAAATTTAGGACAATTCCAAGGGTCCACGACTGACAGGGGCCCCAAAAAATAGGTAAACACCAATATAAAATTATTAAACCATCATCATTGAGTATATATAGTGTAACACATGAACAGTGGTTGTCCTGCTCATGTTTATGTTAACTGGCCAATTACACTCAGTTGTGTGTCAGTCTAACCTCTGTACGGGACAGTCCCAGTCCAAGAAGATAAATGTGAACTGAACTCAGGGTTCAGGGCTCTCTGTGACTGAGATCCTTCCAGACCTCTGTCATTCAGAGCCCAGCGCTGTCATACTTTACCTGTGACCTGAATAAAGATCTGTGAACTGCTTTTTTAACACAGTTCTCCGGTGTGTTTTCTTGGGGCTTCCAACTAAAGAATCGGGCTAACAGTATTCAAGTTGTACAATAGTTTATTGTTATTTTATTCCTCAATTTGAATGAATTTATTCTCTTTTATCAATCACTTATTTGACTGTATTTAACTTGTAAGATGTTATTGTTATTTTTATTCATCTAGTTTGCACTTCTCACTGTTTTTCTACTTTTACTGTTATGATAGCTTTTAATTTTTCACAGTTTACACAGATTCTTTGGGCTTGTCAGTCATCTGTGAGTCACTTTGAACTGCACTAACCTGTATGAAAGCGTCATATTTATTTGTCCTATAGAGGAGCTAGTGGTGCTAACAGGAGGTCACTGACAACACAAGGAAGTGCAATCAGTGACCAGGTGTGGAGCAAATGTTGGTGGAGAAACTGCTGGAAAATGTCTGTGTAAAATCCATGTGTGTGTTTCCTGTTGCCAACAAGGTGATGAAGAAGAGGAGCTGTGTGATGGACAGACTGACTGCAGAGACAGAAAGTGACTGAAGCACGGCTGCTTCAGCCCAAGAGGAGGAAGGAGCTCTTTACCTTTCTAACAGTTTTTTACCACATAATCAGAGCTTTTGCTCCTCATATTTATTCTTCTCTGCACTATGTTTACATGTCATACACCAAGATACCAAGCTAAATTCCTTGTTTATTTTCAAACTTACTTGGCAACAAAACTTCTTCTTGATTCTGGTTCCATAGAAGAAGACAGATGTTCTCCATGTTGTTGATGTTCACTCTGTACTGATAACAGTAGTAGTAGCTGCTTCAAAACGTCTGCTGCTTGGCGTGTCTTAATTGCCAATATGAACAATAATGATGGAAATATTGGTGTTTGCTGAGAACAGGCTTCATCATGTCAACAGTGTCCTGTCAGATGAACACAGCGGTCACACCAGGATGAAGGTAAGTGGTGTAAATTGTTTGCTTGTGATTTCCTGACAGAACTAACAAAGCATTAATACAGCTTTTTTTTAAAGTCAGTATAATTATGTATTACTTCAGCATCACTTTGATTTTTTTTTTTTTTGCATTGAATCGCAGCAAAAACTGTTTTTCACACATTTATCAAACTGAGCATTGTAGCAATGCTAACGTTAACTTTCATTTACCGGCTACCAATTCGTCACCTTTCCTCAAATGTGCTTAATAAACTACACATACAACATGTAGTAATATTTCTGATTGAGACAGACAAGTAGCTAAACATTTACATTAATATCAAATTTACATACAACTTATGTTTAAACACACCAAGCAACACAGAGAGGGAAATGCTAACGGCTAACTGCTGCTAATGACCAGAGTGCATTAAGCACCACTGTTAATGTGTGTAAACAACAGGTGTGAGTGCTTTAGAAGAACCAGTCTATGTTTTAATATGCAGGGTTATTAGCTCTACAACAATAAGCTCCAGATTTGTGGAGAACTGAAAACAAGCTGACCAAGGGTGTTTTCACATCTAGTCCCCTTTAAGTGAACTGAACTCAGTCCTCTGTAAGTGGACCAAAAATAGGCGGTGGGCCGAGGCTGCATATCTGCTTTAGTTTTGAAAAATAATGACCCCTAGTGAGGGAGGACCTGGATCTTTTACATTTTAACTTTTTTTTTTTCTCAATCAGATTTTCTTTGTTGGCACTCGTGATTCTTGCACATTTTTCCATAATCATAGTTTGAAGTTTGTTAAATTTGCAACAAACGCCGCAGCTTACTATATCAGCTAAACCAATGGCACGCACCGGTACAAATCACATGACATTGTTCAGCCAATCAGGCGTAGATATGCGAAGAACAGCTGCTGCTCTCAAAATCCAACTGGTGGATACGAAGTGGAGGCAGAGATACAGCCATGGAAAAACTACATGAAATATTTTGAGCTAAATAAGCAGCGTCTACGTGTGTAGGTAAGTATTAATGCTAGCTATGGTATTTATTTGATGTATAAACTTTGGCGAGGTGACATTTATAATTTCTAAAGGTAGCGTTAACCGTTAGCCTAGCTAAAATCCTACCTAGTGTTAACAACTTGGGCTCACTTAATCAGTCAAATAAGCTCAAGAGACCTGAATCTATATTTCAATATCGCTAACTATTCTAATGGAATCAATATTACATTATTCATTTAACATGATGTGAATAACCCAAAGTGTTGGAAGTCAAGCGTGTGGTAATTTAGCAGCTGAAAAACCACGCACTCACAGTGTGTGAGTATAATTAACGTTACTAGTTAGTTTATTTACTGTATTTTATTGGTGTTAACGTACTACTTTACTTGCCCCCCATCAGTCTAAGTGTCGTTCGTAATCAGTGGTCAGTGTGTGAGCTGAGCTCAGAGCAGCCTTCTGTGACTTAGCAAGTTTTCTGGGGGAAACCCTGAGCATAATTATATATTTTAGTAGTTAGGCTAATATTTGATACAACATGAACCTTGTTGTCTAAGTGTAAGTTGTATTTTAATCAGCTTAGTGGCACATCAATTGTGTGAAATGTAAATTCATTAAACACTAACAGACTATATTCCCACTAGGTGATACTCCCATGATGGACAATGAGAAATGGTGGTCAAACCATACACTGTTGGTGAGTTCATTTAATTCTAATAATTATTTGCTAATTCACCATCAAACATCTGCTAAGGAACACACTGACAGGAACAAACAACATGAACACATAAACACAGTACTGGTTGATAAGAAGGGTTAGCATCTCATGCTGGCCCTGGAACCCCTCATCATCTTCAAATGACCTGGTGTATGTCCTGGAGTTCCTTGGGTCAGAGAGGAGGAACTGGTCTTATCTGTTTATTCTGCCAGTCATAAAACTTAAGCCTTAAGCACGAAGGTGCCACATCGTGTCAGATGGATTTCCTGGGGAGATACTCAGAAATGAGAAGAGTTAAGTTCATTATTTTATGCTCACTGATATGCTACATATTCCCCCCCAAGATCATTCATATCCAGCCCGATGCTGGATTATGAAAGATCTTAGAGCGTGATGATCGCCCCACAGGTAGACGCATACACATTTTTCAGATCAGAGTTGATGCTGTTATTTTATTTACTTCAAGAACATTCAAACAAGGTTTTAATGTGGGTTATTTGTTGAGTCCATTAATTATAAAGAAGACTTAAGATATACAAATTCAACAGTTATAAAATAAAGTGAATGGCATTATCATTCTCAAATTAATAACTCTGGTCTTAAACAGACTTGTGGTCGTAAAGAACAAGGTTCTATTTCCGTTCAGGTTGACTGTATAGATTGACTGTATGAATAATAATTGCTGTAGGAACTTTTGTTTTTAGCAGTTTCGAATCGTACATGCTTAAGACAATTTTTTTCAGGACAACATATCGAATTTCATGTGATTAATTTGCTTTAGAATTCATTTTTTCTCACTGAACAACAGAAACACATCATGATGCTCAAGAAACTCTCAGCTCTGACTGGGTGCCAATCACTTTTTATTATGGTCACTTAAATTTAATATGCTTGTTGAGGAGCATAAGTCCTGAGCTTTCATCAGGAAATGGTCATTTAATTTTAGACTTTATTCCATTTTGTTCCTATGTGAGTCTATGAACCCATCAAGTATTTAATATTAAGTAAAACAGAAGAAAAACAAATTGATCTATTCCAGGAGTGGTTAGATAGCTTTGGTGCATTCATTCTGCCTTGAAGACAGGGACTTCATCCTGTTCAGTTCCTGGTTGAGTTGCATACAGAGTATGGACTCTAAGTTAGGGAATGCAGGCAAATGGAGGATATCAGTGGGCACTGCTCAGTTTTAGACATTTCATACCTGCAGTATTTAATTAAAATTTCCAAATTAGATTCAACGTCTGTGTCTTAGAGTAGTTTCTAAGTCAAGAGGTCCACTGCTAACTAATTAGACTTAGAATGAGACACAGTGTCATATTTTAATTTTTCATTTTTTTTTTTAGAATATATTTAGTATTTTAACCAATCATTGCTTTAGTAACAATGTATCTCAGTGGACTGAGAATTAATCAGCCATTGTGATGCATTGTGTAGCATTAATCATCCTACTGTTAACAGAGGATTGGTCCCTTTGTTTATTCAAATATTGCATGAGTAATGCTTTTAAAAGATTTTTCAAACAATTACGCTATGCATATTTGCTTGAATAATACAGTTTCAGTTTATCCTATATCAAACCCAAATGATCATTTAACCAATTCACAAGGTTGCATTTAGTTCATGAAGTTGTTTTTTTTTTTTTTTTTTGGTCACAAGGTTTACTGCACGACAGCATTTAGTGCGCTAATTTTTATCTTTACTCCAAATTTAAATCTTCAGTTAGCTCTCATTTAATTTTAGTTTAGGCTTTACTGTTCCATTTTAGGTAGGTTTTCATTAGTTTATTCTGTTCATTAAGGTGTTAACGTTCTAATTCAGACTGTTGAGTCTCTACTGTTTTAGGTCTGTCAACAAACAGTAGAGAGTAGGGCCCCATGCTCACCTGATTCAGACTGCTCAGCCTACACATTAATGTTTACATTCATCAGGTTTACAGCAGATTACAGGTGTGCTCATCCTGACGGCAGAGATTCACAATAAGATAAAAGCTTCCGGAGACTTTGGCCGGAGACTAATAAATGATTGATTTGACAAACTAAATGACCAGGTTACTAACGGAAATAATAAAATAGAAAATAAAAACTAGAATAAAGGAAGATTGATGGAAGATACATGACATTGACTCACTGTGACAAAAATGGAAAGAATGATTAAACGAAGGTAAAGTTCAAAGGATGAATATCTGATTAATTAATTCAATGTGACCAGTTAAATTCAGTGGTGGTTATCTCGACCAAATTCAGAATTAGGCTGTTAACAAAATTTGGTTTAGGTTTGGTGGACCGTTCAGCATGCATGGTCTAGATAACCACCGCTGAATTTAACTGGAACTTTGTAATTGAATCACCCTGAGATTAAGAGACTGCGCCATTATGATTTCTACGATTAAAGGCAATTTTTGGTTTATGATCAATAACTTAAATCTATTGTTTATAAATACATTAATTAATTAATGATTGACTAATCTGCTTTACACTATTTATGCTACAACGTAGTGAAATAGTTTCTGTTCGTAGTTTAGTCATGTAGTTTGTCAAATAAACATAAAGAAGTTGGTTATTTGATTTGTGTGTGTCTATAAAGCAAATTGAATCACTGGACACAAGGTCCAAGAATCTCAAGAGCTGCCTTAGGTTAAGAGACCCTATCATATCAAATCTGCAAGTTTTCCCTGTTTCCACAAAACTGGATGGTGTCTGTGTGAATCAATAACTTAAGAGTTATTGATTATAAATGCTGATGTTATACAAAAGAATGACTGATTATTCATGTGCTACATGGAGCGTCTTTGTGCTCAGTGATCCCTGTCAGCTTCTTTCTGTGCACTCATCAGCCTGTCTGCCTCCACTGACTAGTTGTTCACTGCTCTTGTAGTCATTTCTGCAGTATTGAGCTGCTCCCTCTGCAGGGAGCTTACTGACCCTACAAAAATAAGAAATAAGTCAAGGCTGCATTGTGTTAACATTTATTTGAGTTTGCATGCAAAGTGTAATTATACTCTCATTCCATGTTAGCTGGTTGGACTAGCTACCCTTCCAGTTAGCGCTGCCCGCCATGGTAGTGGAGGTTTGACTGAGCAGAGTTATAAGTGCTTCAGAAGTACTTATTTGTGCTGTAAGAAATTCTGATTCTGGTTCTGATTGTCCCACCGAGGAGACGATACACTCCACTCTTTGTAAGACTGCAGCTGTCTTACAGGGACAAGTTTCCTTCTCCGTACTGGTTGTGAGACTGAACAAAGCTCACCTGAATTGTGAAGGTCATTCTGAGAGGTGTGACTAACTACGTCACTCCTGCTCCACCCACTCCTGCTCCACCGACTCCTGATCCACCCACTCCTGCTCCACCCACTCCTGCTCCACCTACTTCTACTCCACCTACTCATGATCCACCCACTCATTGTCCACCTACTCCTGGTCCACCCACTCATGCTCCACCTACTCCTGGTCCACCCACTCATGCTCCACCTACTCATGATCCACCCACTCATGCTCCACCTACTCCTGGTCCACCCACTCATGCTCCACCTACTCCTGGTCCACCCACTCATGCTCCACCTACTCCTGATCCACCCACTCATGCTCCACCTACTCCTGGTCCACCACAAACGAACTTGGCTCCATCTCGTGGCCAATTTGGTGAACTGAGTTTGATGGTTGCAGTATTCAAACTTTCCATGTGTGCATGGTAGCTCTGATACATAATTAGCTAAAACTAACACTGAACTCTGGATATAGAACTTGTCAAACATCCATCCATCCATTATCTGCCGCTTATCCTCATAGGGTCGCGGGGGGGGTATCCCAGCTGTCTTAGGGCGGGTGCACCCTGGACAAGTCGCCACCTCATCGCAGGGCACATAAAGACAGACAACCAGTCACACTCACACCTACGGTCAATTTAAATTTAAACAGACATGGGGAGAACATGCAAACTCCACACAGAAAGGCCCCGGGCTCAGGATTCGAACCCGGTACTTTCTTGCTGTGAGGCGACAGTGCTAACCACTACACCACCGTGCCACCCTTCAAACGAACAATCACAGCAATTTGTCACTAATACTTGTCAAGGATACTGAATAAAATCATAACAACAATAAAATAATCATAAGGATTTCTTACTACTAACTGTAAATGCTTCTACTAAACTGGCATTTATAATACATCATTCAATCACAAACAACTAAACAGACCTTTTTCCTGTCAGCTCTCAATTGTCATAACCACTTTCTCCAAAAAAACCCAAAACAAAACAATTTCATTGATTAATTTACACGAAATAATCAACTACAACTAACAACAACAGTAACAGAGGCAGAAGAATTGAATTGAAAAGCTGTATGTATGGATGTAATGCATCCCCTCTTGCTTGTCTTGCACATCTTCCTGCTCTCCGCTAACATACATATTATAAATCAAATATCTCAAATATCAAATATCAAATATCATCTCCTGCAGCAAAACTCATCCACCCATACAGATGTAGAATCTATTGATGCCTCTGAGAATTTGGACATAGTAATAGCAGATTTGACTGAAGATTTATTCCCAGGTTATGCAAATAAACCCAGAGTGCCACTCACCAAGAACTAATACAGTAACAACTAAAATATGCATTTCCTACTGAAAATGTGTGGGAATACTGTCAGCTGAAGCTACACTGCTCATGCTGAATGCTGCTTAGCTTAAGCTAATCTGCTAATGCTGGGTTGAATGTTTTGGGAAGGTGAAGTAGAATAAATTTTGAAAAAATATGAATGTATAATTTGTTTAATTCAATTTAAAAGTTGAATGTTGAAAATGTGTGAAATTAATTTCAAAGTTGAATGTTGAAAATGTGTGAAATTAATATAAAAGTTCAATGTTGAAAATGTGTGAAATTAATATAAAAGTTGAATGTTGAAAATGTGTGATGTAGCATAAACCACACTTTTTAGATATTAAAGCTGCAATCCATGATGCTGTTCAGAAACACTTTTTGTTCTACTGGGTGAAATGCTCCTTCTACCCTGAGAGCAGTCAATACATGATGTGTTCAGAAAAAGGAAGGGAAAGAATCAGACCTCTGTGGCAGCTACAGGACTGTAAAACTCTGACCAATCAACTGACACTCAGAGCGAGATGAGAGAACCAATCATGTGTCATCCTGCTCATGTCCCTCCCTCCTCCCCGCTGTTGCTGGAAATATCAAACACACAGTTCATCTGCAGAAATACAGAGATAGCAGGGAATCCTTCTGTAGGGAACAATGTCAGAGAAAATGCAGCCAAAAATACCACTTCCAGTGTTACTTCTGACGACTCATCCTGCTAAACAGACAAAGAGAAGAAAGAGGGAGGAAGAAAAGACTGAAAGACAAAACTCTGGATAAAGCTAAGAGGACAAACCAGAGTGAACATCGGTGGAGACACTGAGACATCTGAAGGGACTGAAAAGTGATGCAGAAGTTACTTTCGTCCTGTTGGACAGGTAATTATTTGTTTAGCTTAGGGAGGAGTTATTATTTTCATGAAATATGTAATGTTTGCTAACTTAGCTACTGTTGTAGCGCGTATTAGCCTGATGCTAACGTTAGCTTCTCTGTGGGTGTAAGCTGGTCGTAGGTGTGGCTTGTATTGAAGAGGTTATAGGATATGACATTTTGACCATATTGCACAGTCATAATCATCACTGTCTGCATTATAAAGGTGACAAAATGACGTTGATATATTGGCTTTGAACGGGACGTTTTACAGCTGTGGTGATGTAGCATAACAGCTCTCCTCTCCCTGCTGAATGCTACTGTTCAAGTTTGAAGGGGTGGAGCTTTGGACGGAGCACTGATGGGAGGAGAGTGTGGAGGTAAGGGGAGGCTGAGAGGAGGTGCTACTTTCAAATCTTGCTAGCTCTTTCAACTCATGAATTGTAGCTTTAATAAATGAATTATCAATTATCAATAATTAACAGAACTAACTATTAATTATTAATCAGCGATTTGCTCGTTGAATCAGGGGAACCATCTCTTTTTATCAAAGGTTTAAGCTTATTTGATCGATCAGTCCAATATCATAAGATCATAAAACTCTGAATCAGGAATTTTATGCATTTGCTTCATATATATGTGTGTGTAGTGTTATGGGAAGAAATTAATTCTTTTCTAGAGGTAATTCACCATTACTGTTAAAAATTAAGTGGATATTTTAGTTTGATTGACACCAACTCAAGAATCAGAAAAGGGCAGAAGCGTCCTACTTTGTGCAGGTTTTCCTGGTTCCAGGCAGGTCCAGAAGGCAGCTTAGTGGGCTCTGGTGCTTCTTGGATTCACAGTCCAGACTGGAGGTTAAGCCTGTCGGCAGGGTGGAACGAGAGCGAGCTGGGTTGTCGCTGATCAGCTGGCCTATTGGTCACCGGAGAGACTTCGGTCGCACATTGGTGGCGATGGCTGGACGCTGACTGGCTTTCGGTGGCAGATGGTGTCGTACAAATTATTCAGATAATACATTCATTAAATCTCGTTTGGGCAGAAGGGTATCGTCTTAACGTTAACTCCAAATAAAAGAAATGAAAACATTGAAATGAAAGCACTGTTGCTTTTTAGACTAAACTTGACTGATCAGATGTTAAAAATTAACACGTAGACAGAACCAAATAACAGAGAGTGAGAATAAAAAAAGAACTAATGAGACATAGATGAAGACCGGAAAAACGAAAGACAACAGCTAAAAGACAACTGAAGTCTGGAGATTTTTGGTTTTCTATTATTCTTGAGAAGTGGTGGAATTGGGAGGAGTTAAACGGTCCTTCCTCTCTTTTCACTTTTAATTCATCTGTAAGTGAATTGAATATAATCTACTCATTAACTTATGAATCACATATTCACTTCCCACTATAAACCAAACAAATTATGACCTTAGTGTTAAGCACGTGATGAGACATTTGATAATCACCAGTTTTCAGCAAATGTTATAAGCAGATTATTATCACATAACTTTAAGATGTAATGCATCTCATTATGTAGTTTACCAAACTAAACAAGATTAAACAGGATTAATTCAACCATGCTAACAAAGAAAAACAATAGATTATAATTACTAAGTTATTAACTTTGAACACAGCTTTGCATAAAGTTCACAGATGAAATATCAAAAGATTATATGGAAGATTTACCTTCATTGTCCACTAGATGGCAATGTGGCTCCATGATAGAATTTATCTTAAAACAACTCACTTGTAACTCAGTGACACATACTGCTTCAGGGGTCAAAAAAGGATCAAAATTCATCTTTTCATTTGAGGACTAATTTTTATCCAACTCATATCATGTTTTGATACTCATAACCTTTTATTTTACATTACATAGAGAACTTCAGCCACAAAATCTGAGTGTTTTCACATCTGTGAGCCAGTTTTATGGCTTAAGGTTACAATTCAATTGTAAGGAATGTGTTATTGAATTGAAGAATTATTTGATATTCTGTAATACATGCAGGTACAAAAAGAGAAAGGAGAAGGGACTTTTAAAGTCTGTCGGAGAGCTAACAGCTAAACAGCAAAAAAAAACAAACGGCAAAGTGGAATGAAAACTCTAAGAGGTACAAGAAGAAAAAATGCCTCCAGGCAATTCTGAACGACAGCCCCCCATCTGATGTCTCCGGCACAGATGACCAACTCCTACAGCCCAGACCAGTGCTACAGCCCAGGGACGAAAATGACAGGATTGTACAATCCTATAATAAGGTGTTATTGCTTTTATATCTCAGCACTCACCCAATCAACCTATCGATCACTCACTTGCTGCCCTCTCCATCACTGTCATTCCTTTCTTTTTCACTCACTCACTGACTCACTTTCTTACTCAGTCACTCACTCACTCTCTGACTCACTCAGTCAGTCACACTTTGTCTTACTCAATCACTGTCTCACTCTCTTCCAGGAGGACACGCCATCAACCGGAGGAACTCAGACCATTAGTGATGCAACACAATCACCCTCTGGTCCAATGACATCAACACCTAAAAGAACAATGTCCACAAAGGAAAAACTCAAGCTAACGAAAAAACTGAAGATCACACTGACAAAGCTTGAGAAGAAAAACAAGGAGCTCGACAATCTGAGAAAAAAAATAAAACGTCTTGAAGCAAAGAATGCACAAAGGAAGCTGGCAGACAAAAGGAAGGTTACACAGAACAGACGCCACAACATGAGAACCGTCGCAACACCTGCAAAGACAACCCATTGCCAGTTGTGATGGACCCAGCCACAAAGAACAACATGGTGAGATGGAATGAGTGGGTGACAAAAACATCACCATACTGGAAAAAATCTCCTGATGGTACTGAGGTTGAAGGCAAGCACACCACTCTGGAAACGAAAGCGGCCAGCCTAGAAAAACTGGTGGAGCAAACAAAGAACGACCTGCCACGTTTCAAGGTTCACCTCTTCAACATAGCACACCAGTTCAGAGAGATCAGGCGGCTGGAAAGAGAGATTGGTGGAAGATGAATGGAGTTTTGACATTTTGACTACAGTGAAAGTTACAACTGTAAGTGGAGCAAGGAAATAAAGGACACTCACTTTGGTGGAGGTCACAAACAGGTTACTTTGCATACTGGTGTCCTGTATGTGAGTGAGGGACAGCCGGAAGCCTTTGCCACAGTATCCAGCAGTCTAAAGCACGATGCTGTAGCGACGTGGGCACACCTTGATCCAGTGTGGCAGCATATAAAATCCAGTCACCCCACAGTAAAACATGTCCACCTGGTGTCTGATGGGCCAACTTCCCAATACCACAACAAGGTTTGTCATGAGCAATAACTTTTAGACTGATATTGATTGGTCAGAATTTTATAAATCCATCAGTAAAACATGAGAAAGACAAAAAATACCCCATATTTACACTCACTCACTTTCACTCACTTTCTGACTCACTCTCAACATTCAACCTCTCTATCTTTCTCTCCCGCCATCCTCAGGTCTCCTTCTATTTGGCATCCACAGTGCCTTTCATAAAGGGCTTTCCAAGTCTGTGACCTGGAATTTTACAGAGGCATCACACGGGAAAGGTGCTCCAGACGGCGTTGGAGGAGCACTGAAAAATCTTGCCGACAGGCTGGTAGCCTATGGAACGGACATACCTGATGCTGAAGCCTTGCTGCACAACCTGTCAGAGCAGAGTTCAGTGAAACTCTTCAAGGTGACTGAAGAGGACATTGAAACATTTGGAGAGTTAGTGCCCCCATCACTGAAGACAGTGCAGGGCACTCTGAAAGTACATCAGGTAAGGTATCACTCAGTAAACAATCAGCTTATGATGATTCCCATTATGTTCACTGAATAAATGTGCAACGTTACTCATATATTTTTCTGTTGTTTTTTTTTCATCTTATTGCAACAGAACCAGGGAAGATCAGAGTGAGGGATGTCTCATGCTTCTGTAAGCCTGCATGTGATTGCTATGCTCCAAAAGAAGTCATTCTCAAAGAAGAGACGGAAAATAGGGACTTTATTGGAGTTGGGCAATGGGTGCTCGTTAAGTATGACGGATGCCTGTATCCTGGTATTGTAACACAGGTAGGAATGTGTAGCTGTTAAGTGACGTCAAGGTTTAAAGATTATTACATTGTGATGAGATGGTAATTTCTCTTCACACCATGTCGTGCCAGTCTCCTGCGGCAGAGTGTGATGCTCTCCTGGCCGAAGCGATATCACATTTGCTGTATATGGAAATATTTGGATGGGCATGAGTGATAACTTCAAATTGTATTTCTTATTTACAGGAGCTATTTGTCAAGTCTGTCAATAAAAAAATTATGAATGTTTACACTATGTGGCTATTCTGAACTATTAATAGAACATGCATGAAAAAAACAAAAGGTCTACCTTTCATACATATTCAGTAATCATCAATTGAAAATGTGTGACGGTAATGAACTTATCAGTGACTCAATAAAACATTCCAAAATGTATTAAAAAACATGTATTGATCATTCATTTTAATTGAGACAGTTAGTTGAGACCCTGCTTGCTACTAATGAGAGAAAAAACTAGCAAAATTGACCTAAAATTGTTTTTGCAAAAGTTAGGACAATTTCGTGAGAATCACCCAGCTGGGATAGACTCCAGCCCCCAAATACAGCTTACATGTTGATGTATCAGCATTAATACTCCAATAATATAATATATGATACAATATGAACTGGAGCAGGTACTTTAAAATTTGAGAAATTTTGTAGAACAGTGTTGTATTGACAGCTAACAGACCATTGGTGAAATGTGATTTGGTAATAATAATAATAGCTGGTTAATGAGTGCTTTACTTTATGTATTTGTGTACTTACTTGATGCCGATAACTGATGGATCAGCAAGCTCAAAAGTTTTGTCTTCACTTTCTCAGGTGAAATGAGCAGCGTGTCTTCTGTTAAACACTTCAGTTGTGTTCCGTTCTGGTCTAATCTGCTTTGATCTGTATTCTAATCTGCTTTGATCTGTCTGCTTTGATCTGTATTCTAATCTGCTTTGATCTGTATTCTAATCTGCTTTGATCTGAATTCTAATCTGCTTTGATCTGTACTGTACCTTCTATTATCATTTGCTTATTTGGTTACCCGGCACTGTAAAGTAACTAAGTATTGTCAAAAATCAATAAGTGCATTATTACACATTAATATATCTTAATGCATAATGCATGTATACACACACACACACACACACACATCAGTCTAGTGTCCAGTGACCAGTCCAGTTAACAACAGACAGAGAGTCTAAGCAGGTCACTTTTTACCCAGACATGCAGTGTAAATTTGAACTCTACAGCGTGTTAAACTGTAGAAAAAGCTTGAATCTCTGCTTGCAGAGGGAATTTTCCAGAGTGGCGCCACAGACGGGTAAGTAACCTTAACATTCACATGTTGGCAACATCTTGAACAAGTTTTTTTTCAACTGAACATGGTTTTTATAGTTTTATTGTTGTCGGTTGAGGAGATGTTGGCAACATGTGCCCTTCTGTTCGACGATATTATCGAGTCACAGTTGCTAACAGTTCTCACTGAGATAAGATGACCTATGTTAGCTAAGTATTATTTCTGAAGGGTGCTGACTGAGATAAGAATACATAGCTGGTGTCAAATAAATGCAAAGATAAAATTGTCTCTGCATGAAGGCGAATTGTGTATATTTATATAATTGTATATGTACATAATTATTGTATCTGTGTTTATATAGCTAAGTTGACATGAAGGCTAAACATGAAAAAAGATATGGTCTACATGTAGCTGTATAGATACAGTATGTCTTAACTGATAGCATGAAGCATTTGTTGATCATGATTCAGCTATATTAACTATGCTCTTATTTTCATTGTAATCAAGCAAATTGCAATCAGAGCAGACCAATAGCTGGTAAGTAGGCCAAGGTTATGGTACAAAATGATGCTTGTCGCTTTACTGTACAACTACCAGAAGCTAGCACCAGCAATGGTTCATAAAGGATCTTTGCTCGGCTAAATACTGGAACCAGTGAACCATTTTAAAAATGAAACATTAATCAATTATCAAAATAGTTGCCGATCGACTAATTGATTACTCTGCCAATCCTTTTGGCTCTGACTGACATCTTTTTTGATGCAGGTATTGAGACAAGACTTTTATGATATCTATCCTTAACCTAAACTTACTGTATATCTTATCTTAAATCTGATCCGTCCCTGGCTAACAGCACCTGCTTGACGCGGCAGGGGACCAGGGTGCATGACATCCTGCAGTCCCTGGATCATGATGGGAGCAGCTAGTCCAACATTTAGTGTCTCAGTAGACATGGATGTATTTGGCTGCTTCGAGCTATATGGAGCTGCACCCAGGGTGGTGCACCCAGCATGCTTCTGGTCCTCTATGAACAGCTTGGAGGCAGTTCTCGGTTTCTTTATGCACTGCTTATCCTGCTGTTCTTCTCCATGTTTTCTCTTTCTGCAAGAGAGAAACAGAAGACTTTCGAAAAACAGTAAACAGAAAAATAGGGAATAGAGAGAACTTATTGATGAGGCAGACAGGGGCTAAATATCTGTGTGCACTTGTATGTGTTATGGATTTTTTCTAAATTTAGGAGTTCCTAGGGTTGGCTAGTGTCCTTTTTTTACAGCAGTAAATCCTTAAACTGTCCCTCCAGAATGCAGGTTTGAAGCACAGTGTCTCAAGGAAAACAGATGGCAAGTTATCTCTGAGTTGACTAGGTAACCAAGGTCAGAGGAGTCTGCCAGCGTTGGCCCTTTGATAAGGCCAATGGCTGAGCGTCAGCAAGACAACAGGCGCCACTGTTAGTTCAGAGCTTAGAATAAGCATGCCCTGACTGTAACGTTACTCAAAAAGTAATGTAAGGTAATATACTTGTACTTAAGTGGGTGTTAGCTTATAAGGCTGAACACCATCGGGAAAGGTAGGAATATGTGGCGGACTCTGGCAGCTGTACGGTTGTCCACGACAAAGTTCATATTCCTCCTGATATATCAGAATCTTCAATAAATGTTACTTCTTAATCACCCAAGGGAGGCTCCTGGGTGCATCCATTCTTTCATCATTGACTATTCAATATTTTCCACGACAAGCTGGCGCCACAAACAGGATTTCAACAGAACAAAGTCTGGTAAGTGCAATTTTATGCCTTACCATGTCTGCATTTGACTAAATCAAAAGAAATGTATGGAAAATGTTTAAAGTCATATTTTATAATAAAGTCATAATTGAAGTGGGTTTTTTTAAAATTATGTCCGCACTTCCCATCATGCCCCTGCCCCATATTACAGTATTTGCAGTTAGTTTGTTAATCTAGCTGATTCACCTTGTAAATGCAGATATTACTTTGTGTTTTAATGCGCCTGTTTTGAACATGGCAGTTTATGGAGTTCATAGTCATGTTTTTTGCTCTTTTACAGTTCCACCATCGGTGAGGTGGCTGTAACGCTTTCTTGATCCAGGGACTGCAGGACGCCATGCAGCCTGGTCCCCTGCCACGCCAGGCAGGTGCTGTTAGCCAGGGACAGATCACATTTAAGGTAAGATATACAGTAAGATTAGGTTAAGGATAGATATCATAAAAGCCTTGTCTCAATACCTGCATCAAAAAAGATGTCAGTCAGAGCCAAAAGGATTGGCAGAGTAATCAATTTACATAGTAGCGCTACTGAATACAACAGTCAAGTTAATGCTCAAGCTAAACATGCCAGTATTCTTAACCCACTGACAAAATGCAGAATTGCTCAAATAAGTCTTTGTAAATGAAGCTGGGACTTCACAGGTCAGCAACACTACCTCCCAACAAGTAGCACTTACTGCATTCAGAACTCAAGTCAGTGCCAGTGTTTCGGTAGTGTTGATGCCAAATTCATGCCTCTAGCTAGTGGTGTGAAAATTATGGAAAATTTTGTTTTTGCATTTGTCCAGCATTATTTCTGTTGAAGTCACAGCCGAGACATCCCCAAAGAGAAGCACTTATGAACACAATCTCCATCAGTGTCTTTGTTTGAGGTGATCTGAGAAGGTTTCTCATAAAATATGGCCTCAACGATATTCAGTTGCTTTTGTCAAGCAAAACTGCTCTCAACAAGTAGCACTTACTGACTGCAACAGTCAAGTCAATGCTAAAGTTAGAGTAATTCATATGACTTAAAAACATGACAGTGTTCTTAACCCATTGACAAAATTCAGAATTTCTCAAATAAGGCTTTCTAAATGAAGCTGGGACTTCAGAAGCCACCAATACTACCCCAACAAATAGCACTTACTGCATTCAGAACTCAAGTCAGTGCCAGTGTTTAGGTAATGTTGATGCCAAATTCATGCCTGTAGCTTGTGGTGTGAAAATTACAGAAACCTGTTGTCTTTGCATTTGTCCAGCAAAATGTCCGTTGAAGAACTCACAACCAAGACAACCCCAAAGAGAAGCACTTATGAACACAATCTCCATCAGTGTCTTTGTTTGAGGTGATCTGAGAGGAATTCTTGTAAAATATGGCCTCAACGGTATTCAGTTGCTTTTGTCAAGCAAAACTGCCCCAACAAGTAGCACTTACTGACTTCAACAGTCAAGTCAATGCTAAAGTTAGAGTAATTCATATGACTAGAAAACATGCCAGTTTCCTGAACCCACTGACAAAATGCAGATTTGCTCAATTAAGTCTTTGTAAATGAAGCTGGGACTTCAGAGGTCACCAACACTACCGCAACAAGTAGCACTTACTGCATTCAGAACTCAAGTCAGTGCCGGTATTTAGGTAATGTTGATGCCAAATTCATGCCTGTAGCGAGTGGTGTGAAAATTAGGGAAAAATGTTGTTTTTGCATTTGTCCAGCATTATTTCTGTTGAAGAAGTCATAACCAAGACAACCCCCAAAGAGAAGCACTTAGGAACATAATCTCCATCATTGTCTTTGTTTGAGGTGATCTGAGAGGGATTCTTGTAAAATATGGCCTCAACGGTATTCAGTTGCTTTTGTCAAGCAAAACTGCTCCCAACAAGTAGCACTTACTGACTACAACAGTCAAGTCAATGCTAAAGTTAGAGTAATTCATATGACTTAAAAACATGACAGTGTTCTTAACCCATTGACAAAATTCAGAATTTCTCAAATAAGGCTTTCTAAATGAAGCTGGGACTTCAGAGGCCACCAATACTACCCCAACAAGTAGCACTTACTGCATTCAGAACTCAAGTCAGTGCCAGTGTTTAGGTAATGTTGATGCCAAATTCATGCCTGTAGCTTGTGGTGTGAAAAATTACAGAAACCTGTTGTCTTTGCATTTGTCCAGCAAAATGTCCGTTGAAGAACTCACAACCAAGACAACCCCAAAGAGAAGCACTTATGAACACAATGTCCATCAGTGTCTTTGTTTGAGGTGATCTGAGAGGAATTCATGTAAAATATGGCCTAAACGGTATTCAGTTGCTTTTGTCAAGCAAAACTGCCCCAACAAGTAGCACTTGCTGCATTGAGAACTCAAGTCAGTGCCAGTGTTTAGGTAATGTTGATGCCAAATTCATGCCTGTAGCTAGTGGTGTGAAAATTAGGGAAAAATGTAGTTTTTGCATTTGTCCAGCATTATTTCTGTTGAAGAAGTCACAACCAAGACAACCCCAAAGAGAAGCATTTATGAACACAATGTCCATCAGTGTCTTTGTTTGAGGTGATCTGAGAAGGATTCTTGTAAAATATGGCCTCAACGGTAATCAGTTGCTTTTGTCAAGCAAAACTGCCCCAACAAGTAGCACTTACTGAATACAACAGTCAAGTCAATGCTCAAGTTAGAGTAATTCATATGACTTGCAAAACATGTCAGTATTCTTAACCCACTGACAAAGTGCAGATTTGCTCAATTAAGTCTTTCTAAATGAAGCTGGGACTTCAGAGGTCAGCAACACTACCCCATCAAGTAGCACTTACTGCATTCAGAACTCAAGTCAGTGCCAGTGTTAAGGTAATGTTGATGCCAAATTCATGCCTTTAGCTAGTGGTGTGAAAAATATGGAAACCTGTTGTCTTTGCATTTGTCAAGCAATATGCCTGTTGAAGAAGTCACAAACCAAGACAACCCACAGAGAAGCACTTAGGAACACAATGTCCATCAGTGTCTTTGTTTGAGATGATCTGAGAGGGATTCTTGCAAAATATGGCCTCAACAGTATTCAGTTGCTTTTCTCAAACAAAACTGTCCCAAAAGTAGCACTTACTGTAATGCTAGAACAGTCAAGTCAATGCTCAAGTTACAGTAATTCAACATGACAGTGTTCTTAACCCATTGACAAAATTCAGAATTTCTCAAATAAGTCTTTCTAAATGAAGCTGGGACTTCAGAGGCCACCAATACTACTCCCAACAAAGTAGCACTTACTGCATTCAGAACTCAAGTCAGTGCTTGTGTTTAGGCAATGTTGATGCCAAATATATGCCTTTAGCTAGTGGTGTGAAAATTATGGAAACCTGAAGCACTTAGGAACACAATCTCCATCATTGTCTTTGTTTGAGATCTGAGAGGGATTCATGTAAAATATGGCCTCAACGGTATTCAGTTGCTTTTGTCAAGCAAAACTGCCCCAACAAGTAGCACTTACTGCATTCAGAGCTCAAGTCAGTGCCGTCATTTAGGTAATGTTGATGCCAAATTCATGCCTGTAGCTAGTGGTGTGAAAATTACAGAAACCTGTTGTCTTTGCATTTGTCCAGCAAAATGTCCGTTGAAGAACTCACAACCAAGACAACCCCAAAGAGAAGCACTTACCAACACAAGAATCATGTGTGTCTCCACTTGAGGTGATCTGAGAGTGATTACAATGTGATTTATCTTCATTTGCAACATCATGTTCAACCACCCAACAAGTAGCACCCACTGAGATCAAATTCAAGGCAATACTCAAGTTCTGTCTTTTTCAAAGACTGACAGTGATCAGTCTTCTGTGCTCATATATTTGTCCATAGTCCAAATGCTTCTTTCTGGTGTCCTCTGCACTGCGAACCAGCAGCTGTGCATGTGATGTTTCTTGCACGGATGTGCTCATCTTAAATTCTCAATGCAGCCATGTTCACTCAACCCCACCTCTTTTGTTGGAAGTTTTAACGACATCGACTATTGAAAGTAAACACTGGCTTTCTGAACACCTTGCATGCCTTTAGCAGTTGTTGAGTGGCCACTTAAATTGGAATGACTTTTCTCAGTCCAACTAATTGCTACATTGTGGTTGTAGTTGAGCTCCATCAGTAAGCCTTTCAAGCCATACAAATATGTAATTATATAAAGTGATTGTCTCTTCATTTGTCTAGCTAGTTGCCTGTTGAATAAGTCACAATCCAAGACAACCCTTAAAGAGAAGCACTTATGAACACAATGTCCATCAGTGTCTTTGTTTGAGGTGATCTGAGAAGGATTCTTGTAAAATATGGCCTCAACGGTATTCAGTTGCTTTTGTCAAGGAAAACTGCCCCAACAAATAGCACTTACTGAATACAAGAGTCAAGTCAATGCTCAAGCTAGAGTAATTCATATGACTTACAAAACATGTCAGTATTCTAAACCCACTGACAAAGTGCAGATTTGCTCAATTAAGTCTTTGTAAATGAAGCTGGGACTTCAGAGGTCAGCAACACTACTCCCAACAAGTAGCATTTACTGCATTCAGAACTCAAGTCAGTGCCAGTGTTTAGGTAATGTTGATGCCAAATTCATGCCTGTAGGTAGTGGTGTGAAAATTACAGAAACCTGTTGTCTTTGCATTTGTCCAGCAAAATGTCTGTTGAAGAACTCACAACCAAGACAACCCCAAAGAGAAGCACTTACCAACACAATAATCATGTGTGTCTCCACTTGAGGTGATCTGAGAGTGATTACAATGTGATTTATATTCATTTGCAACATCATGTTCAACCACCCAACAAGTAGCACCCACTGAGATCAAATTCAAGGCAATACTATGTTCGGGTCTTTTTTCAAAGACTTACAGTGATCAGTCTTCTGTGCTTATACATTTGTCCACAGTCCAAATGCTTCTTTCTGGTGTCCTCTGCACTGCGAACCAGCAGCTGTGCATGTGATGTTTCTTGCACGGATGTGCTCATCTTAAATTCTCAGTGCAGCCATGTTCACTCAACCCCACCCTCTTTTGTTGAAGTTTTAACGGCCTCGACTATTGAAAGTAAACAGTGGCTTTCTGAGCACCTTAAACATTTGCATGCCTTTAGCAGTTGTTGAGTGGCCACTTAAATTGGAATGACTTTTTCTCAGTCCAACTCATTGCTACATTGTGGCATGTAGTTGGAGCTCCATCAGTAAGCCTTAAAGCCATACAAATATGTAATGATAGAAAGTGATTGTCTCGGCATTTGTCTAGGTAGTTTTTGTTGAAGAACTCACAACCAAGACAACCCCAAAGAGAAGCACTTATGAACACAAGAATCATGTGTGTCTCCATTTGAGGTGATCTGAGAGGGATTCTTGTAAAATATGGCATTGAAGATATTCAGTTGCTATTGTCAAGCAAACTGCCCCAACAAGTAGCACTTACTGTATGCAACAGTCAAGTCAATGCTCAAGTTAGTGTAATTCATAAGGACTTACAAAACATGCCAGTATTCTTAACCCACTGACAAAAATGCAGAATTGCTCAAATAAGTCTTTTTAATGAAGCTGGGACTTCAGAGGCCACCAATACTACCCCAACAAAGTAGCACTTACTGCATTCAGAACTCAAGTCAGTGCTTGTGTTTAGGCAATGTTGATGCCAAATATATGCCTTTAGCTAGTGGTGTGAAAATTATGGAAACCTGAAGCACTTAGGAACACACCTCCGTCATTGTCTTTGTTTGAGGTGAACTGAGAGGGATTCTTGTAAAATATGGCCTCAACGATATTCAGCTGCTTTTGTCAAGCAAAACTGCCACAACAAGTAGCACTTACTGCATTCAGAACTCAAGTCAGTGCCAGTGTTTCGTAATGTTGATGCCAAATTCATGCCTTTAGCTAGTGGTGTGAAAATTATGGAAACCTGTTGTCTTTGCATTTGTCAAGCAATATGCCTGTTGAAGAAGTCATAACCAAGACAACCCCAAAGAGAGGCACTTAGGAACACAATCTCCATCATTGTCTTTGTTTGAGTTGGATCTGAGAGGGATTCTTGTAAAATATGGCCTCAACGGTATTCAGCTGCTTTTGTCAAGCAAAACTGCTCCCAACAAGTAGCACTTACTGACTGCAACAGTCAAGTCAATGCTAAAGTTAGAGTAATTCATATGACTTAAAAACATGACAGTGTCCTTAACCCATTGACAAAATTCAGAATTTCTCAAATAAGTCTTTCTAAATGAAGCTGGGACTTCAGAGGCCACCAATACGCCCCCAACAAGTAGCACTTACTGCATTCAGAACTCAAGTCATTGCCAGTGTTTCAGTAATGTTGATGCCAAATTCATGCCTGTAGCTAGTGGTGTGAAAATTAGGAAAAAATGTTGTTGCATTTGTCCAGCATTATTTCTGTTGAAGAAGTCACAACCAAGACAACCCTCAAAGAGAAGCACTTATGAACACAATGTCCATCAGTGTCTTTGTTTGAGGTGATCTGAGAGGGATTCTTGTAAAATATAGCCTCAACGGTATTCAGTTGCTTTTGTCAAGCAAAACTGCCCCAACAAGTAGCACTTACTGACTGCAACAGTCAAGTCAGTGCTAAAGTTAGAGTACACGGATGTGCTCATCTTAAATTCCTCAATGCAGCCATGTTCACTCAACCCCACCCTCTCTTTTGTTGAAGTTTTAACGGCATCGACTATTGAAAGAAAACACTGGCTTTCTGAACACCTTAAACATTTGCATGCCTTTAGCAGTTGTTGAGTGGCCACTTAAATTGAATGACTTTTCTCAGTCCAACGAATTGCTACATTGTGGCATGTAGTTGGAGCTCCATCAGTAAGCCTTTCAAGCCATACAAATATGTAATGATAGAAAGTGATTGTCTCGGCATTTGTCTAGCTAGTTTCTGTTGAAGAAGTCACAACCAAGACAACCCCAAAGAGAAGCACTTATGAACACAATGTCCATCAGTGTCTTTGTTTGAGGTGATCTGAGAAGGATTCTTGTAAATATGGCCTCAACGGTATTCAGTTGCTTTTGTCAAGCAAAACTGCCCCAACAAATAGCACTTACTGGAATACAAGAGTCAAGTCAATGCTCAAGTTAGAGTAATTCATATGACTTACAAAACATGTCAGTATTCTAAACCCACTGACAAAGTGCAGATTTGCTCAATTAAGTCTTTGTAAATGAAGCTGGGACTTCAGAGGTCAGCAACACTACTCCCAACAAGTAGCACTTACTGCATTCAGAACTCAAGTCAGTGCCAGTGTTTAGGTAATGTTGATGCCAAATTCATGCCTGTAGGTAGTGGTGTGAAAATTACAGAAACCTGTTGTCTTTGCATTTGTCCAGCAAAATGTCCGTTGAAGAACTCACAACCAAGACAACCCCAAAGAGAAGCACTTACCAACACAATAATCATGTGTGTCTCCACTTGAGGTGATCTGAGAGTGATTACAATGTGATTTATCTTCATTTGCAACATCATGTTCAACCACCCAACAAGTAGCACCCACTGAGATCAAATTCAAGGCAATACCAAGTTCGGTCTTTTTCAAACACTTACAGTGATCAGTCTTCTGAGCTCATACATTTGTCCACAGTCCAAATGCTTCTTTCTGGTGTCCTCTGCACTGCAAACCAGCAGCTGTGCATGTGATGTTTCTTGCACAGATGTGCTCATCTTAAATTCTCAGTGCAGCCATGTTCACTCAACCCCACCCTCTTTTTGTTGGAAGTTTTAACGGCCTCGACTATTGAAAGTAAACAGTGGCTTTCTGAACACCTTAAACATTTGCATGCCTTTAGCAGTTGGTGAGTGGCCACTTAAAATGGAATGACTTTTCTCAGTCCAACTCATTGCTACATTGTGGCATGTAGTTGGAGCTCCATCAGTAAGCCTTTAAAGCCATACAAATATGTAATGATAGAAAGTGATTGTCTCGGCATTTGTCTAGGTAGTTTTTGTTGAAGAACTCACAACCAAGACAACCCCTAAAGAGAAGCACTTATGAACACAAGAATCATGTGTGTCTCCATTTGAGGTGATCTGAGAGGGATTCTTGTAAAATATGGCATTGAAGATATTCAGTTGCTATTGTCAAGCAAAACTGCCCCAACAAGTAGCACTTACTGTATGCAACAGTCAAGTCAATGTCAAGCTAGTGTAATTCATATGACTTACAAACATGCCAGTATTCTTAACCCACTGACAAAATGCAGAATTGCTCAAATAAGTCTTTTTAATGAAGCTGGGACTTCAGAGGTCAGCAACACTACCCCATCAAGTAGCACTTACTGCATTCAGAACTCAAGTCAGTGCCAGTGTTTAGGTAATGTTGATGCCAAATTCATGCCTTTAGCTAGTGGTGTGAAAATTATGGAAACCTGTTGTCTTTGCATTTGTCAAGCAATATGCCTGCTGAAGAAGTCATAACCAAGACAACCCCAAAGAGAAGCACTTATGAACACAATCTCCATCAGTGTCTTTGTTTGAGGTGATCTGAGAGGGATTTTGTAAAATATGGCCTCAACGGTATTCAGTTGCTTTTGTCACAAAACTGCCCCAACAAGTAGCACTTACTGACTGCAACAGTCAAGTCAATGCTCAAGTTACAGTAATTCAACATGACAGTGTTCTTAACCCATTGACAAAATTCAGAATTTCAAATAAGTCTTTCTAAATGAAGCTGGGACTTCAGAGGCCACCAATACTACTCCCAACAAAGTAGCACTTACTGCATTCAGAACTCAAGTCAGTGCTTGTGTTTAGGCAATGTTGATGCCAAATATATGCCTTTAGCTAGTGGTGTGAAAATTATGGAAACCTGAAGCACTTAGGAACACAATCTCCATCAGTGTCTTTGTTTGAGGTGATCTGAGAGGGATTCTTGTAAAATATGGCCTCAACGGTATTCAGTTGCTTTTGTCACAAAACTGCCCCCAACAAGTAGCACTTTACTGCATTCAGAACTCAAGTCAGTGCCAGTGTTTAGGTAATGTTGATGCCAAATTTATGCCTGTATCTTGTGCTGTGAAAATTACAGAAACCTGTTGTCTTTGCATTTGTCCAGCAAAATGTCCGTTGAAGAACTCACAACCAAGACAACCCCAAAGAGAAGCACTTACCAACACAAGAATCATGTGTGTCTCCACTTGAGGTGATCTGAGAGTGATTACAATGTGATTTATCTTCATTTGCAACATCATGTTCAACCACCCAACAAGTAGCACCCACTGAGATCAAATTCAAGGCAATACTCAAGTTCGGTCTTTTCAAAGACTGACAGTGATCAGTCTTCTGTGCTCATACATTTGTCCATAGTCCAAATGCTTCTTTCTGGTGTCCTCTGCACTGCGAACCAGCAGCTGTGCATGTGATGTTTCTTGCACGGATGTGCTCATCTTAAATTCTCAATGCAGCCATGTTCACTCAACCCCACCCTCTTTGTTGAAGTTTTAACGACATCGACTATTGAAAGTAAACACTGGCTTTCTGAACACCTTGCATGCCTTTAGCAGTTGTTGAGTGGCCACTTAAATTGGAATGACTTTTCTCTCAGTCCAACTAATTGCTACATTGTGGTTGTAGTTGAGCTCCATCAGTAAGCCTTTCAAGCCATACAAATATGTAATGATAGAAAGTGATTGTCTCGGCATTTGTCTAGCTAGTTGCCTGTTGAAGAAGTCACAAACTAAGACAACCCCAAAGAGAAGCACTTAGGAACACAATGTCCATCAGTGTCTTTGTTTGAGATGATCTGAGAGGGATCCTTTAAAATATGGCCTCAACGGTATTCAGTTGCTTTTGTCACAAAACTGCCCCAACAACTAGCACTTACTGTATGCAACAGTCAAGTCAATGCTAAAGTTAGAGTAATTCATGTGATTTACAAAACATGCCAGTGTTCTTAACCCATTGGACAAAATTCAGAATTTCTCAAATAAGTCTCTTGTAAATGAAGCTGGACTTCAGAGGTCAGCAACACTACCTCCAACAAGTAGCACTTACTGCATTCAGAACTCAAGTCAGTGCCAGTGTTTAGGTAATGTTGATGCCAAATTCATGCCTGTAGGTAGTGGTGTGAAAATTACAGAAACCTGTTGTCTTTGCATTTGTCCAGCAAAATGTCTGTTGAAGAACTCACAACCAAGACAACCCCAAAGAGAAGCACTTACCAACACAATACTCATGTGTGTCTCCACTTGAGGTGATCTGAGAGTGATTACAATGTGATTTATCTTCATTTGCAACATCATGTTCAACCACCCAACAAGTAGCACCCACTGAGATCAAATTCAAGGCAATACCTTCAAGTTCGGGTCTTTTTCAAACGTTTACAGTGACTCAGGTCTTCAGTGCTCATACATTTGTCCACAGTCCAAATGCTTCTTTCTGGTGTCCCTCTGCACTGCAAACCACAGCAGCTGTGCATGTGATGTTTCTTGCACGGATGTGCTCATCTTAAATTCCTCAGTGCAGCCATGAAATTCACTCAACCCCACCCCTCTTTTTGTTGATAGTTTTGAACTGGCCTTGACTATTGAAAGTATAAACAGTGGCTTCTCTTGAACACCTTAAACATTTGCATGCCTTTAGCAGTTGGGTGAGTGGCCACTTAAAAATGGAATGACCTCTCTTTTTCTCAGTCCAACTCATTGCTACATTGTGGCATGTGTAGTTGAGCTCCACTCAGTAAGCCTTTCTAAGCTTACATACAAATATGTAATGATAGAAAGTGATTGTCTCGCATTTGTCTAGGTAGTTTTGTTGAAGAACTCACAACCAAGACAACCCCAAAGAGAAGCACTTTGGTGAACACAAGAATCATGTGTGTCTCCCATTTGAGGTGATCTGGAGAGGGATTCTTTGTAAAATATGGCATTGAAGATATTCAGTTGCTATTGTCAAGCAAACTGCCCCAACAAGTAGCACTTACTGTATGCAACAGTCAAGGTCAATGCTCAAGTTAGTGTAATTCATATGACTTTCAAAACATGCCAGTATTCTTAACTCCACTGACAAAAATGCAGAATTGCTCAAATAAGTCTCTTTAATGAAGCTGGGACTTCAGTAGGCCACCAATACTACTCCAACAAAGTAGCACTTACTGCATTCAGAACTCAAGTCAGTGCTTGTGTTTAGGCAAATGTTGATGCCAAATATATGCCTTTTAGCTAGTGTGGTGTGTGAAAATTATGGAAACCTGAAGCACTTAGGAACACACAATCTCCGTCATTGTCTTTGTTTGGAGGTGTGAAAACTGGAGAGGGGATTCTTAGTAAAATATGGCCTCAACGATATTCAGCTGCTTTTGTCAAGCAAAACTGCTGCAAACAAGTAGGCACTCTACTGCATTCAGAACTCAAGTCAGTGCCAGTGTTTATGTGAATGTTGATGCCAAATTCATGCCTTTAGCTAGTGGTGTGAAAATTATGGAAACCTGTTGTCTTTGCATTTGTCAAGCAATATGCCTGTTGAAGAAGCTCACAACCAAGACAACCCCAAAGAGAGGCACTTTAGGAACACAATCTCCATCATTGTCTCTTTAGTTTGAGTTGGATCTGAGAGAGGGATTCTTGTAAAAATATGGCCTCAACGGTATTCAGCTGCTTTTGTCAAGCAAAACTGCTCCCAACAAGTAGCACTTACTGACTGCAACAGTCAAGTCAATGCTAAAGTTAGGAGTAATCTATATGACTTAAAAACATGACAGTGTTTCCAACTCCATTGACAAAATTCAGAATTTCAAATAAGTGCTTTCTAAATGAGCAGCTGGGACTTCAGAGGCCACCAATACGCCTCTGAACAAGTGGCAGCACTTACTGCATTCAGAACTCAAGTCAGTGCCAGTGTTTCAGTAATGTTGATGCCAAATTCATGCCTGTAGCTAGTGGTAGTGAAAATTAGGGAAAAATGTTGCTTGCATTTGTCCAGCATTATTTCTGTTGAAGAAGTCACAACCAAGACAACCCTTAAAGAGAAGCACCCTATGAACACAATGTCCATCAGTGTCTTCTTGTTTGAGGTGATCTGGAGAGGGATTCTTGTAAAATATAGCCTCAACGGTATTCAGTTGCTTTTGTCAAGCAAACTGCCTCTGTAACAAGTAGCACTTACTGACTGCAACAGTCAAGCTCAGTGCTAATGTTAGAGTACAATGGATGTGCTCATCTTTAAATTCTCAATGCAGCCATGTTCACCAACCCCACCCTCTTTTTTGTTGAAGTTTTAATCGGCATCGACTATGCTGAAAGAAAACACTGGCTTTCGTGAACACCTTAAACATCGCATGCCTTTAGCAGTTGTTGAGTGGCCACTTAAATTGGAATGACTTTTTCTCAGTCCAACTAATTGCTACATTGTGGCATGTAGTTGAGCTCCATCAGTAAGCCTTTCAAGCCATACAAATATGTAATGAGATAGAAAGTGATTGTCTCGGCATTTGGTCTAGCTAGTTTCCTGTTGAAGAAGTCACAATCCAAGACAACTCCTTAGAAGAGAAAGCCCACGTACTATGAACACAATGTCCATCAGTGTCTTTGTTTGAGGTGATCTGAGAGGGATTCTTGTAAAATATGTGGCCTCAGCGGTAATTCTAGTTGCTTTTGTCAAGCAAAACTGCCCCAACAAATAGCACTTACTGAATACAAGAGTCAAGTCAATGCTCAAGTTAGAGTAATTCAAGTATGACTTACAAAACATGTCAGTATTCTCTAAACCCACTTGACAAAGTGCAGATTTGCTCAATTAAGTCTTTGTAAATGAAGTTGTGGACTTCAGAGGTCAGCAACACTACTCCCCAACAAGTAAGCACTTACTGCATTCAGAACTCAAGTCAGTGCCAGTGTTTGGGTAATGTTGATGCCAAATCATGCCTGTAGGTAGTGGTGTGAAAAATTACAGAAACTCTGTTGTCTTTGGCATTTGTCCAGCAAAATGTCCGCTGAAGAACTCACAACCAAGACAACCCCAAAGAGAAGCACTCTACCAACACAATAATCATGTGTGTCTCCACTTGAGGTGATCTTGAGAGTGATTACAATGTGATTTATATTCATTTGCAAACATCATGTTCAACCACCCAACAAGGTAGCACCTCCACTGAGATCAAATTCAAGTGCAATACTCATGTTCGGTCTTTTTCAAACACTTACAGTGATCAAGTCTTTCAGTGCTCAAGTACATTTGTCCATACAGTCCAAATGCTTCTTTCTGGTGTCCCTCTGCACTGCGAACCAGCAGCTGTGCATGCATGATGTTTCTTGCAACGGATGTGCTCATCTTAAATTCTCAGTGCAGCCATGTTCACTCAACCCCACCTCTTTGTTGAAGTTTTAACGGCCTCGACTATTGGAAAGTAAACAGTGGCTTTCTGAGCACCTTAAACATTTGCATGCCTTTAGCAGTAGTTGTTGTTGAGTGGCCACTTAAATTGGAATGACTTTTCTCAGTCCAACTCATTGCTACATTGTGGCATGTAGTTGGAGCTCCATCAGTAAGCCTTTGTAAAGCCATACCAAATATGTAATGATAGAAAGTGATTGGTCTCCGGCATTTGTCTAGGTAGTTTTTTGTTGAAGAACTCACAACCAAGACAAATCCCCAAAGAGAAGCACTTATGAACACAAGAATCATGTGTGTCTCCATTTGAGGTGATCTGAGAGGATTCTCTTGTAAAATATGGCATTGAAGATATTCAGTTGCTATTGTCACAAAACTGCCCCAACAAGTAGCACTTTACTGTATGCAACAGTCAAGTCAATGCTCAAGTTAGTGTAATTCATATGACTTACAACAAACATGCCAGTATTCTTAACCCACTGACAAAATGCAAGAATTGCTCAAATAAGTCTTTTTAATGAAGCTGGGACTCTCAGAGGCCACCTAATACTACTCCCAACAAAGTAGCACTTTACTGCATTCAGGAAACTCAAGCTCAGTGCCAGTGTTTAGGTAATGTTGATGCCAAATATATGCCTTTTAGCTAGTGGTGTGAAAAATTATGGAAACCTGGAAGCACTTTAGGAACACAAATCTCCATCTTTGTCTTTGTTTGAGGTGTGAACTGGAGAGGGATTCTTGTAAAATATGGCCTTCAACGATATTAACGATATTCAGCTGCTTTTGTCAAGCAAAACTGCTCCCAACAAGTAGCACTTACTGCATTCAGAACTCAAGTCAGTGCCAGTGTTTAGGTAATGTCAAAGATGCCAAATTCATGCCTTTAGCTAGTGGTGTGAAAATTATGGAAACCTGTTGTCTTTTTTGGTGCATTTGTCAAGCTAAATATGCCCAAGTTGAAGAAGTCAAGTAACCAAGACAACCCCAAAGCAGAGGCACTTAGGAAACACAATCTCCATCATTGTCTTTGTTTGAGTTGATCTGAGAGGGATTCTTGTAAAATATGGCCTCAACGGGTATTCAGCTGCTTTTGTCAAGCAAAACTGTTCCCAACAAGTAGCACTTACTGACTGCAACAGTCAAGTCAATGCTAAAGTTAGAGTGAATCTATATGACTTAAAAACATGACAGTGTTCTTAACCCATTGACAAAATTCAGAATTTCTCAAATAAGTCTCTTCTAAATGAAGCTGGGACTTCAGAGGCCACCAATACGCTCTCTAACAAGTAGTGCACTTACTGCATTCAGAACTCAAGTCAGCAAGCCAGTGTTTCAGTAATGTTGATGCTGGGCACCATGCATGCCTGTAGCTAGTGGTGGTGTGAAAAATTAGGGAAAATGTTGTTGCATTTGTCCAGCATGATTTCTGTTGAAGAAGTCACAACCAAGACAACTCTCAAAGAGAAGCACTTATAGGAACACAATGTCCATCAGTGTCTTGTTTGAGGTGATCTTGGAGAGGGATTCTTGTAAATATGGCCTTTAACGGTATTCAGTTGTTTTTGTCAAGCAAAACTGTTCTCAACAAGTAGCACTTTACTGACTGCAACAGTCAAGTCAGTGCTAAAGTTAGAGTAATAACGGATGTGCTCATCTTAAATTCTCAATGCAGCCATGTTCACTCAACCCCACCCTCTTTGTTGGAAGTTTTAACGGCCTCGACTATTGAAAGAAAACACTGGCTTTCTGAACATCTTAAACATGCTTGCATGCCTTTAGCAGTTGTTGAGTGGCCACTTAAATTGAATGACTTTTCTCAGTCCAACTCATTGCTACATTGTGGCACATGTAGTTGGAGCTCCACTCAGTAAGCCTTTCAAGCCATACAAATATGTGTAATGATAGAAAGTGATTGTCTCTGGGCATTTGTCTAGCTAGTTTCTGTTGAAGAACTCACACAACCAAGACAACCCCTAAAGAGAAGCAATTTATGAACACAATGTCCATCAGTGTCTCTTGTTTGAGGTGATCTTGAGAAGGATTCTTGTAAAATATGGCCTCAATGGTAATCCAGTTCAGTTGCTTTTTGAGCCAAGCAAAACTGCCCCAACAAGTAGCACTTTCTGAATACAAGAGTCAAGTCAATGCCTCAAAGCTAGAGCACCATATGACTTACAAAACATGTCATGTCAGTATTCTTAACCCACTGGACAAAGTGCAGATTTGCTCTAATTAAGTCTTTGTAAATGAAGCTGGGACTTCAGAGGTCAGCAACACTACTCCCCATCAAGTAGCACTTACTGCATTCAGAACTCAAGTCAGTGCCAGTGTTTAGGTAATGTTGATGCCAAATTCATGCCTTTAGCTAGTGGTGTGAAAATTATGGAAACCTGGTTGTCTTTGCATTTGTCAAGCAATATGCCCAAGCTGAAGAAGTCATAACTCAAGACATAACCCCCAAAGAGAAGCACCCTATGAACACAATCTCCTATCAGTGTCTTTGTTTGAGGATTGATCTGAGAGGGATTCTGTGTAAAATGAGGGCCTCAACTGGGTATTCAGTTGCTTTGTCACAGCAAACTGCTCCCCAACAAGTAGCACTTTACTGACCGCAACAGTCAAGTCAATGCTAAAGGTAGAGTAATTCATATGATTTTACAAAACATGACAGTGCTCTGAACCCACTAACAAAATTCAGAATTTCTCAAATAAGTCTTCGAAATGAAGCTGGGGACTTCAGAGGCCACCAATACTACTCCTCAACAAGCAGCACTTACTGCATTCAGAACTCAAGTCAGTGCCAGTGTTTAGGTAATGTTTGATGCGCAAAACCCATGCCTGTATCTTGTGGTGTGAAAATTACAGAAACCTGTTGTCTTTGCATTTGTCCAGCAAATGTGCCTGTTGAAGAACTCACAACCAAGACAACCCCAAAGAGAAGCACTTAGGAACACAATGTCCATCATTGTTTTTGTTTGAGGAGACTGAGGGGGATTTTTGTTTTGGCCTCAAGATTCAGTTGTTTTTGTCAAAAAAAATGCCCCAAAAGACCCCTTTACTGACCAGAAAGAAGTCAATGCTCATGTTAGAGTAATTCATATGACTTAAAAAACATGACAGATTTAACCCACTGAAAAAATGCAGAATTCCAAATTTAAAATTTTTTTAAGAAGCTGGGACCAGAGGTCAGCAACCCCTACCCCAACAAGTAATTACTGCATTAAACTCAAGTCAGTGCCATTTTGGGGTAATGTTGATCCCAAATTTCATGTGAGTAGTTGGAAAATTGGGGAAAAAATTTTTTTTGCATTTGCCATTATTATTTCTTTGAAGGCAAACCAAGAAAACCCCAAAGAGAAGCATTTTACCAACACAAGAACCATGTGTTTTCCCCACTTATGGATCTGGGGGATTCTGTAAAAGGATTGAAGAACAGGTTTTGCCAACCAAAACTCCCCAAAAAAGTAGCATTTACGTAGAAACAGTCGTCAATCCCAGTTAGATAATTATAACTTACAAAAGGAGTGTTTTTAACCCACTGACAAAAAGAATTTGTCAAAAAGTTTTGTAAATGAAGGGGGATTTGGGGTCAAACACTACCCAACAAAGTAGCATTTACTGCTTTCAGAATCAAGTCAGTGCCATTTTCAGGAATGTTGATGCCAACCATCCCTTAGCTCGGGGTGTGAAAATTAGGGAAAAAAAGTTGTTTTTTGATTTGTCCAGCATTATTTCAAAAAAGAAAATTTTTTCTGATGTCCCTGCACGGAACCAGCAGCGTGCATGTATGTTTCTACACAGGGGGTTTTAAAATTAAAACCTAAAGGATGTTCCCCAACCCCACCCTTCTTGTTGAAGTTTTAAGGGCCCTGACTATTAAAAGAAAATGGTTTCTGAACCCCTTTAAAAATTTTTTGCTGCCTTTACAGTTGTTGAGTGGCCATTTAACCTCCATTATCCTTAAATTTTGACCCCATTCAATGTTTATCTTTCAAAAATAATAGTTGATTTTTTTTTTTGCTTCATATTTTGTGATTTTTCCAATTTGATAAGTACAATTGATTGAACATAAAATTTTCATGATGATATTTTTACAATGTGCGGGAGACATATTGCACGATGGGTTTTCCCTGGGGCAATTTGACCCCAAGCTTTTTTAATATTAAAAAATTCTGCCTGTGTGTGACCCTTGTTTGACCTAACTGTCCCAAACTGCAGGTGCAGTATTGATATTTTGGGTTGATACATTACATGGGAATTTTTGTTAAAAAGGGGGGACCTAACGTCCCCCAGCAGGTGCAGAATTGATATATTTGAGTTGAAAATCACATGGAGGGGTGTGTGTGTGTCTGTGTGTTTGTCTTTTGTGTATGTGACCCCAATTTCCCCCACCCCCAAGTGAGCACTACACGGCCCAAAAAGACCTGATATTTCTGGCTGTGGAGGGTTTTTCCAAAATAACGGAGTTCATAAAAAAGGGAGGAAAATAAAAGCTTGTTTCCCATCCAAATATTCTCAGTGCCCCAACTGGATATCTGCCTCTTTTTTTGGGAAAGGCCTAAGAAGGTTTACTGAAGGAGGTTTAGGGGCAGCCTTTTAAAAGGAGAAAACTTTTACACAGAGGAGAATGTGTCTGAGGCAGAGGATTGTGCGAGGAAGACCCCGATTTTGACTCATTCTCATCTGAGAGAATGAGAGTGTTGACCTCCTGTTTGGGACCAACCACAAAAAAAAAAAAAGATCCTCCAAAAAGGGGAAAAATTATTCCCTTTGTCCCCTGAACAGAAGGGAGACCCGGAGCCAATGATAAAGATTTCCAGGCCCAACGGGTACGCTATCAGTCGAAACATCAAGTCATCATTTGAGCCTTCATCACGCACCAATCCCAAAAAATTGTTATGGATGACGAATTTTGAGGGGGCGTGGTGGGGGGGCCAAACCTCAGTGGGAGACTTGAAGCTCACGGCCCCAATTTTAAAGGTGTTTAAAAATTTAAAGGGGGCAAAAAGGTTTTAATGCCGAAAATGGGAAGGGAAATTCCCCACCATGTTCTGAGGAAATTCCAAGTTTTGTCCTGGGCACGCTTTTATGACAAAGAAACGGAAACCCGGAAATAAAACCTAAGGAATAGATGTAAATGGGGGAACCCCCTGATTTAAAACCAGGTTTAGCAGTTGATGAATTTTGGGTTTCATTTCGTGGGCGCCCCCTTTCCGGGAATATATGCCAAAAACCTGCCAGGTATGGGATCAAGATAGGGCAGAAAAGCATCCAGCTTTTCCTGGGAATTTTCGACACTGGCAAACTCCTGACGGGAAGAAAAATCAGGGGGCAAGATTATTGATATGGCCAAAGGACTGATGGCATAACGGGGTAATTTTTCCCTCATACGTCCCGGGGGGGGAATTGCTGAAAAGGAAAATCACAATGTTGGGGGCAGGGGAAAGAACAAACCAGAGCTTCCCTGAAATTTTGCTGTCAAGAAAGGGGAAAGGGAACATTTCAGTGTTTGCCTTTACGATAAAGCAACTTGGTGTCCTTTGCCACAAGAAAGGGAAAGTTTTACTGCCAGCACCATGAGAAAGATGCTGCCTTTAGCAGCAGAGGAAAAAAAGCCACAGAGGTGATGGACTCAATACGGGGGGTGGACAAACCCGAAAGGGCAAGACATAAACTGTGAGATGACTGTGTTGGGCCCCGTTTCTCTTTTTACATCATTGATTTTAGGCAACAATGCATTTTTTATATGGGTGAAACAAAAAGGACTGGAAAGGGAAAAATGAGAGAAGGAGGATTTTCCTGAGAGTTTTAAAAAGCACTGGGCAAACTCAGATTGAGAGGACTGCCCTTCCCAAAAGCGCACCAGCTGCAAAAGGGGAAAAAGAAGGGGGAAAACAACCCCAAAATCTCCAATGGCAAACCGGGAAGAAAAGGGGATGTCAGGTTTGTCCACCCAAATGATTCCAAGACCGCATGACCCGTTCCCCATGCAAGAAATATGTCTGCAAGGACCATGACACCTCTGACATTCTGTGTACAGTAGGGGAGACTAGAAGCGATAAAAAATAAAGAGCTGTTAACATGTTCTGACTGATGTTCCCCCGGGTTTTCTGTTTTTAAAAAAGAACAAAAAAAAAAAAACAAAAAACAACAACAAAAAAACCTTTAACCAGAACCAAGCCAGTGCCAGTGTTTTTGGGAATGTTGATAAATTATGTTTTGGTGGTGGTGTGAAAATTAGGAAAATGTTGTTTTGCATTTGTCCAAAATTTTGTGGTCAAACCAAGAAACCCCCCAAAAGAAGAAAGAAACAAGAATCATGTGTGCCCCTTTTGGCGATTCAGAGGGATTTTAAAAAATGGCATTGAAGATATTCAGACTTTAGTTCTAATTAAAGTGCTACTTGTTGGGGGAGTGTTGTGACCCAAGTCCAGCTTATTTACAAATACTTAATTGAGAATTTGCACTTTTAGGGGGAAGAATACTCATGTTTTCTAAGTCAAAAATTAAGATTTATTGACTGTTGATTGAAGGTACTTTGGGGGAGTTTTTTTGACAATAGAACTGAATATCTTTAAAAGCCAATTGCACAAGAATACCCCCCCAGATCCCTCGGGAGACAAAATTTTTTTGTTCATAAGTGCCCTTTTTTTGTTGGCGAATTTTCAATGACATATTGTGGACAAATGCAAAGACAACATATTTTTACAATTTTCACACCACTAGGTAAGGATAAGGATCAAAATTACCAAACACTGGTCACTGAGTTTTGAATGGAAGTGCTAGTTGTTGGGGAGTGTTTTGACCCTAAGTCCTGGTTATTAACAAAGACTTATTTGACCAAATTTATTTTTTCGGGGTTTAAAAATACTGGGATGTTTAACTTTAGATTAACTTTACTGTTGTATACAAAAGGGTACTTATGCAATTGAATTTGCCAATCCTTTTTGGGCCCGACTGACATCTTTGATGCAGGTTGAGACAAGGCTTTTTTGATATCTATCCAACCCAAAACCCTAATCTTATTAAATTTATCTGTCCCTGGTTTAAAAGCACCTGCCGAGCGGGAGGGGGCCAGGCTGCATGACGCCCTGCAGTCCCTGGATCATGATGGGAGCAGCTAGTCCAACATTCAGTGTCAAAGACATGGATGTTTTCCAAGCAATGGGGTGCACCCAGGGTGGGGCACCCCGCAGCTCCACATTTTTATCCAGCTGATGCAAAATACCCCAGTCCGGGTTATGGGACCGCAAATCTTCAGGTGACTTGGCTGGTCAGTGACAGGGGGGCTGGTACCCTTGCACTAGTAATTTTCAAGACTTCTCCAAAGGGTTTATGAACAGAATCATCAAAAGGAGCAGAAAGAGGCAAAGGATGCACCAAATATATTAGAGGGTTTGGTAATCAGTATTCCCATCATTGAGAAGTTCTTATCCAAACCAGGTCAGGTGTTGTCAACTTCCAACGGTTATCCAGAGAAATGACTGGTGTTTCACTTTTCTGAAAGTTATGGGATGAGAAAACAAAGAAGAGATTTTCAGAATTGAAGAAACACCATATAATTTTTAGCAAGGCAGTGGTTAGTGTTGTGGAAAATATTGAATACAATGAGGAAAAAATGGGTGCACCCAGGAGCCTCCCGGATTGAAGAAGTAATTTTGTGGGGTTCCTGGCCCTGGCCTTGATCCTGGGGGCCCCGGCCGGAGCTATGCCCATCTCTCTACTCCCCCCGTCTGTTCCCTGGGCCGGGGCCCACCAGACTCCCCAATGTGCATCAATCTTTCACTCACTAACATAGTCACATTTAGCACAATAGGGACTCAACAATAGGGTTTAAAAACAGGGGGGGTGAGGACGGGGGGGATTTGGTGGTGCGAATTTCAGTGTCAGGCATTGTAGCTCTCTCCCCCCCACTTGCCCCCTGCTCTTTTAATTTTAATACAGAAACACACTCACGCTTTTTGGGGGTTTGGGTTTGGGGGTTGGATAGGTGGCTGCAGGTACCCTTTTCCTGCAGCCCCCTTTTTTCCCCCCGCAGCCCCTCCTGCCCCTTTCCCAAATTTTAATGCACCACACACAGGGGAGACCAACCAGTTTTGGGGGAAGGCCCCGCCGGGAAACCGGGAAGCCCAAAATAGGTTGGGATCACTAAATTAAATTAATGGCCATTCTGGGGACCCTCCCCCAACCGGGCCGGGGGAGGTTGCCTGGGGGTTCTCAGCCATGGTGGGCCCCGATGCTGTGGCCCCGGTGGGTGCCACGGGGGTGGGTTTGGGGGTGGGGCTGGTAGTAGGTCGGGGGGGATGGTGGGGCCCCGCTGGCCGGGTTGGGGAGGGTCGGCACTTTGGGTTTCTGCCCCCGATTTGGGGGACCCCTCCCCCCCCCTCGGTTGTCTCTGTGTGGGGGTGGGGGTTCCCTTGATTCAACTGGCCGGCCCCCCCCGCTCTCTCCTTCCTCCCGCCCAAACCCCGGCCCCCCCCCAGGATGGGGGGGGTGGGGCCTCGGCGCTGGCCCTTGACCTGTCCGGCCCCCGGGGGGGGTTTTGCCCTCCGGTCCCGGGTTCTGGTTCTCGTGGCCCGGTGGCTCTCTGGGTTTCATGCGATGCCCCCTTCCCCGGGTTTTTGTGGACACCCGGCCGACTGGCCATGAGGGGGCGGGGAGACGCCTGCTTGGGGTTTACACTGCAGTTTTTTCCAGACCTTATTAACTCCTCCCAGTCACTTATGAGTACTGATGTGAACCCCAGTATTGGCCCAAATCAATTTTCCATTACAAGGTCATATTTTTCCACATACTTCTTTCATTTGGTTTGTAGTCTACTCTATAGTTAGGGTTTTATACCTGGTGTTCAAATGTTGGGGTTCATAAGGTGTTAGGAATGACACAGATACACGTTTTTTTTTTCCCAAAAGCACTTGTCTGTAAACTTCCTTTTTTTTTTGTCTTATCTCCTGTTATTTATTTCCCCTTTCACCAGGTGACGCCCCTCTGGCTTATAAAGGGAAATTCAAAAATAAAGTAAGATTA
>JAQQSB010001893.1:0-54619 GCA_029721515.1 Synanceia verrucosa | reverse complement strand
TCAGGTCTTTGTCCTCCCCCTCAACATCAGCAACGAGGAGGTTCAGCAAGGGTGTTAGAAAAGCTGGAACAACATCAGAGCCTGGTTCTCCGTTCATTTCTGGGTCAATCAGGTGGAGTTTGTTGTCTTCATCCTCCCTGGTCTCAACATCGGTAATGGATGGAGGTTCAGCAGAGGATGACAGAGAAACTGGAACAATGTAAGATTCTGGTTTTCCATTTGGTTCAGTGTCAGTCAGGTGGAGTTTGTCTTTTTCATCCTCCCTGGCCTCAACATCAATAATGGATGGAGGTTCAGCTGGGGGAGAAGCTGGAGGAACTGAGCTGTGAGTTGAAAGTTGCCACAAATCTGTCTAACTGCAACATGAACAATCTCCATTAGCAGCTCGGTGCAAAGCTCTTCAGGTGGTCTACCAGGAGCGTCTTTAGGGTAAGCCTGTCTGACCTTTGTCAGGATTGACAGGACCATGTCGTCCCTGGTGGAGCGGGAGAAGGTGGCCTGACACTCTGCTGCAAGAGCATCGGACACTCTGTCCAAGACAGCCTGTGTGCGCCCACTGACATGTGGCTGAGCTTCTGGGAAGCCATGTTTAAGAGGAGTGAAGAGGAAGAGTCCAGAAGCCCTGCAGGACTCTGGGGACAACCTCCAACACCACCTCTCTTGGAGTGAGCTGTGTTGAGATGGGAGTCTCCTTCTGCTCCTGGCTTAGCTTCCTGGCATAGTCTTTCGCCAGTTTGAGAATTTTAGGATGTCTGTAGGTTAGAGGCATTAAAATAGATTTTAAAACCCTTCAGATTATCACAGAGATATTAAAACCACAGCAGTTTAACTGTTAATAAATATGTGTCTAATAACTCACTGAAAACTGGGAGGTAAGGCCTCTGGGGAATTGAGGAGCATCTTTGCTTCACACTCAATGTCCCTCTTTTGTGGCTGACATTTACTGCCATCACCTGGAAGAGAATTATACACTAAGTCAGAAATCAGCACAATTTATCATAAACTGCTGTTCAACTTCTCAGGATTATAGTCTTACCAGCATCAGCAGAGGCTTGGCATCCTCCTCATCAAAATCCTCCAGCTCAAACTCCCAAAGGCTGCAAACATGACGAAGCAGAAGATTAATTTTTACTCTTAAGGCCAATTTATAGTACTCCGTAAAGTGCCGTCGTAGAGCAGGAGAGCCCTCTCCGTCGCCGGAGACCTGACGGAGACCTCTCCATCATCTCCGACGCAGGAATTTTTTTAACTGTCCAGTCAATCCGTCAAGGAAGATGGAGCGACAAGGCTGTGATTGGTCCTCTAGTTGCACCCTGCTGTGCAGCCCCTCTCCCTACACAGAAACAGACAGACAGGTATCCTCTGCAGCACACGGACAGGACAGGAACTAAAGTATTGATTATCCTTGTGAAAGGCAAATCAAACACATTCAACCTGCTCAAAAATCTATTTAATTCATTCACTAATTATGGCTGGGGTATATTTACACAGAACATACCGAAGGTGTTGGTTTGCGTTAGCTATTATCCGATTTTGTGTTGAAAAAAGAGGAAGAGGAGCTTTAAAGACTGAAAGCAATCAATGTTGCTCTCTTCTATCTCCCTCACAAATAACTAAATCATAAAATAGTATTTTCTCCTGCTTTTATCAGCGATATTAAGGCAGTGCTTCACTTTCCGAGGGGTGCATTTCCCGGCAGGGCTGCACAACCGCATCACGACGGAAGTGCGAGGGCTCGAGGGTCTCCGTAGCTTACGGTCGGATGGCGTATTCGCGAGCGGAGTATATTCCAGCCTTTACTCTCTACACCATCAGAGTAATATTAGTGTGCGTGAGCAGAGTTCAAGGTGTAGAGGTGGACTCACTGTTCTCTCAGAGTGCTTTGGCTCACCTGGAAGATGAGGTCTATCATGTCTTCAGCAGTCACCTGAGATGGGATCTGGTTTTCTGCTGAAGCCTCAGGAGCTCCTCACCAGTGCAATCTTTAAAAACAGTCAGGAGATCAGGCAATTTTAAGCATGATAAGACTTTACTTACTTTATCATATTTTACCTTGCATGGTGTATTAGTGTGGGCTTGAAAGGAAAGTAGGTCTTACCAGCGTCTTGTGGCTGCCCTCATGCCAGCAGATCTGCAGAGCCCGCTCATAGATGGGTGTGTCAAACAACACCTTAAAAGGAAAAAGATACTTTAGTCACTTTTAGGTCCAATTTCAAAATCACACCACGGGAAATGTTTTAAACCCAGCTAATCCAGTAAATCAGTAAAGACAAAAACAAAATGCTCACGTACCCTGATGGGTCTGTAGAGTCCTTTGTTTCCCCTTGATGAACCCCATTGATATTTTGTTGCTCCTCCTCCTATCGGGGCGTATTGCATCATTTCCGCTCTCAGCCGCTACTCTGTTGTTTCCTACAACACTCTGAGCTGCTCTGCCACAAAATAGTTTTTTACTGTCTTAATCCACAGTGGTTAATGTCCACATTTGTAGTGTACTAACCCTATCAAGCACTCTAAAATTTCCCCTAGACTTTTTTGTCACTCGTTTGTTTTCCAGGGGCTTTTCGACTAACAACTACTTCCATAGCCTACAGCAGCTATCTTAGCGTATAGCCTACTTCTCCTCTTCCTTCTCCTGCTTTCTCTTGCTCAGTGTGTCTCATGCTCAGTTATTCCTCTGCCTCCTTTAGTGATAATGGTATGTGTAATAAGTGTAGCATGTTCGCGTTTTTGGAGGAGCTTAGCGAGTTAAAAGCCCGGCTCCGCATCATCAAAGTCCTAGTTATAGTTTCGTAGCTAGCCAGCCCCGGGCGGTCGCGGGACCAGCGTAGCTCCTCCCTAGCGCCCCCGGCAACTCCGAAAGCGGGAGAGTGGGTGACTGTCTGAAGGAGCGTAGTTTTAAACAGCCCGGCTCACCCGACCCCTTCGCGTTTCTAAAAAGTTTCCCACTCAGCGAACACCGCTGAGAAGCCCGGGTTATTGGCAGCTCTATTCTTAAAGCGTGAATTGCGACACCGGCAACCATAGTCAAATGCATTCCGGGGCCAGAAGCGGCCGGTTGAATCTATTTGAAACTGCTGGCTAAGGAAAAAGGGTAAATATGGGACTATTGTTATTCACGCTCGGTAATGACACCCGTTACCTAATCGAGTCACAAAATTAGCTGGATCGGTGTGTGCTTAGGCTAAAACAATTCGGACCCCGTAGTTTTCTCTGGTCCCCCCCCTAGCGGCCTCTGATGACATGTTTAGTCGCATGTCATCCTTCCACCGCTTGTTAAGGTGGTGTCCAGTTAATGATGTGGGCTTCATCGATAATTGGAGCAGTTTCTGGGAAAACCTGGTCTGATGAGGAGGACTGCACCCATCCTACTTTGGAAAGGGAACAGCCCCATTTCTGGAAACATGGCCAAGTTTATTAGTCGACCAAACCCCATGACAACCCAGGGTTGAGACCAGGAACAGAGTTGATTTAACACACTTCTCTGTGCTTCCATTAGAGCAGTCCCCCCCAGAACCCCATAGAAGCGTTGTCTGCCCGACCACTGAAATCAGTTAAATCCATAGTATAAAAAAGGGAGTTGAACAAAATAATTTAATAAATTAAATCCACTGCTGAAATAGTTAATCAGGACAGGAAATTAAATGTGGACTTTTAAATATCAAAGTCATTACATCTAAAGCTCTACTAGTAAATGAATTAATATCAGATAACCCGTTGATTTATTTTGTCTTACTGAAACCTGGTTGTGCCCAGGATGATTATGTCAGCCTGAATGAATCCCTCCCCCTAGTCTATTAATACTCATTTTCCCCGGGGAGATACAGGTGTGGAGGAGGAGTTAGCCATTTTTGATTCTATCTATCGATCAAACCTAAACCTAAATTAAACTATCGTTTTTTGAAAGCCTGGTTCTTAGTCTTTCTCATCTTAAATGGAAAAAAAGAGAAACCATTTTTATTTGTTATAGTGTACCGTGTCAGGCCCATATTCTGAATTTCATCTGAGTTCTCTGAGTTTTTATCAACTTTAGTCCTGAGAACTGATAAGAAATTTGTAGGTGACTTTAATATTCATGTGGGGTTGACAGTGACAGCCTTGGTACTGCTTTTATCTCGCTGTTGATTCAATTGGCTTCTGTCAGAATGTTCGGGGAACCAACTCACTGTTTAACCATACCCTCGACCTGGTCCTGACCTACGGCATTAAGTAGAACATTTATCAGTCCACCAACAGAATTCCTTCCTATCAGACCATTACTTGTTAACCTTAAATTTTTCTTCTGGACTCACTCCATCAGGTAAATCCATGACACTAGATGTTTATCTGAAAGTGCTGAGCGTTTAGGATATAATTCCATTAGCTTTAATTCAATACCTAATATCAATATACTTGAGGGCCCCAGACTGGTCCTACTCAAATTGATAATTTGGTAGATTGTGCCAGACTCTCTGCACATCTCGACTCTGTTGCTCCTCTAAAAAGAAGTAAAAGCATAAGCTGGCTCCATGGTATAACCCCACCCGCAGTTTAAAGCAAGCAGCAAGAAGATTTGAAAGGAAGTGGCGTTTAACCGGTCTGCAAGTGTCTCGCCTGGACTGGCATGATAGTTTGAAAGCTTATAGGAAGGCTCTCCGTAAGGCCAGAGCAGCTTATTATTCATCATTAATAGAGGAAAATAAAACAACCCCAGGTTTCTTTTCAGCACTGTGGCCAGGCTGACAGGAGCCACAGCTCTATTGAACCATCTGTTCCCAACCCTCAGTAGTAGTGACTTCGAGCTTCTTTAATGAGAAGATTATAACTATTAGGGAGAAAATCAGCCCACACTGTGCCTTTGACTGAAACTGCTTGTCTTTAAACACAGGAAGCATAGGACTCATTGAAGAACTTGATGTATCTTGGTTTGCTTTTCTCCATAGCCCTCCACAAACTGACTTCATTGATTTCCTCATCTAAGCCTTCTACTTGTCTCTTAGATCCCATCCCAACTTCAATGTTTAAAAGGGCTTTACCGTTGAGCACCTCTTTACTGAACATGATCAACTTATCTTTGCTGTCAGGCTATGTACCTCAGTCATTTAAAGTAGCCGTAATAAAACCCTCTTCTGAAGAAGCCCGGTCTTGATCCAGAGGTTTTAGCCAACTAAGACCAATATCCAACCTTCCTTTTCTCTCTAAGATCCTTGAGAAAGCAGTGTGCAGTCAGGCTGTGTGATTTCCTCCAGAACAATAATCTATTTGAGGACTTTCAGTCAGGATTTAGAAATATCATAGCACCAGACCGCTCTGGTGAAAATTACTAACGACCTGCAAATTGCGTCAGACCATGGACTCGTCTCAGTACTTGTCTTGTTGATCTTAGCTGCTTTTGATACTATTGACCACCATATCCTGTTGCAGAGATTAGAACATTTAACTGGCATCAGAGGAACTGCTTTAAGCTGGTTCAAATCCTACTTATTGGATCGATCACAGTTTGTTCACATTAATGATGAGTCCTCCATGAGTCCATAGTCAGTTATGGAGTTCCTCAAGGTTCTGTGCTTGGGCCTATTCTATTTACTTTATATATGCTTCCTTTGGCAATGTTATCGGAAACACTCCATAAACTTTCACTGTTATGAGATGTACTCAGCTATATTTGTCATTTAAGTCAGCGAATCCAGCCAGTTAGCTAAACTCCAAACATGTCTTCAGGATATAAAAACTTGGATGGCGCAATTTCTTGTTGTTAAATTCAGATAAAACTGAGGTTATTCAAATTTGGGCCCCTAAAATCTCAGAAATAACCTATCTAATGACTTATTTACTCTAGGTGGCTTTGTCCCAGCCTCAAACACCACTGTAAGGAATCTAGGGTAATTTTTGACCAAGATATGTCCTTCAACGTCCATGAAACAAACAGCTAGAACAGCTTTTTTCATCTGTAATTTTAAAAAATAAGGATATTCTCTCCCAAAAGATGCAGAAAAATAGTCCATGCATTTGTAACTTCAGGCTGGACTAGTAACTATTATTATCAGGCTGCCCTAATAAGTCTATAAAGGGACTCTCCAGCTGGTCAGAACGCTGCAGCACGTGTTCTGACAGAACCAGGAAAAAGAACCATATTTCTCGGTGTTAGCCTCTCTGCACTGGCTCCCTGTAAAATCTAGAATAAATTTTTAAATCCTCCTCCTCACCTACAAGGCACTTAATGGTCAGGCACCATCTTATCTTAAAGAGCTAATAGTGCCTTATAATCCTGCTAGAACTCTACGCTCTCAGAATGCAGGACTATTAGCGGTTCCTAGGGTTTATAAAAGTAGAATGGGAGCTAGAGCTTTCAGTTATCAGCTCTCTTCTGTAACCAACTCCCTCTTTCAGTCGGGGGGCAGACACCATCCCTTATTCAAGAGTAGGCTTAAGACTTTCCTTTTTGATAGTGCTTATAGTTAGGCCCCATCCAAGGTTGACTCAGGCTGCCTTGGATCAATCCTTAGTTTGCTCTATAGGTCTAGACTCCCGGGGGACTTTCTCTGACACATGAGCTTCTCTTCTTCTTATTTTGATGCCTCCATTAAGTCATTTACTAACTCATCTTTTTCCCCCGGAGCCCTGTGCTCCCAGCTCCCAGGTGTCCGTGAGCTGAGGCTACTTGTTGAGAAGGAGGTGGTGTCATCCAGGCTTCGTCTGTCCTGATGGTGGTGAGATGGAGAAGAGCGTACTGCTCAGGTTGTTGGTTGATGTGTTCCTCTTCCTCCCTTTAACCATGTTGCAGATTAGTTTTGTGCCTGTGGTCCTTGCTTTCTCATCTCACAGGTATCCATGGATCCAGTCCCTGGTGGAGTAGGGGTTTGTGCGACCAGTCAGGCTTCATCTTCTGGTTCTGGTGACGTGGTGGTGATGAGGTCATCCTTGGAGGTTTCTCCTTTTTTGTGTGGTGGAGTGGAAGATGTGCTGCCCAGGCTTCTTCTGGTTGGCATGGTGGAGGACGACATGCTTCTCATCCTTTGTTGATAGCTTGATGATGCTCTTCATCCCTTGGACACTCTCATATAATTTTATATACACACTGTATATTAGCTGTTGTTATATTGAGTTGGACATTTTCCATACAATTTTGTATGTTAGTGTTAATGTGTTTTCATTGTTGTTATTCTGTTCACATGGCATCTATTGACGTCTGTCCATCCTGAAGGGGGATCCCTCCTCTGTTGCTCTTCCTGGAGTTTCTTCCGTTTCTTTTCCTTTTAAAAAGGTTTTTTTTGGGGAGTTTTCCTTAGTCGATCGAGGTCATTTGTAAAGGACAGAGGGTGTCATATCCTGTACAGATTCAAACCCAATGAGACAAATTCATTTGTGATATTGGGCTATACAAATAAAGTTGACTTGACTTGACTTGCTGTATTTACAATACAACAAAAATCCACACAGTAAAAGCGACAGCGTAAAGGTCAACAGTAGACTCTGAAGAGTACTGACAGTTGATATCTCTGGCACAAATGAGCAGAATGTTTTCAGGTCTCTTTCACAATCTCTGAGTTTTAGAATAGAATCCACAGGAGTTCTGTTCTAGAACTGAACTCATAGAGCACAACAAGTGGTCCCCAGGGAAACGCTTTTGAAAGCATTAACAAAATGCTTTCAAAGCGTTTCCAGGGACTAGTTTAAAATGTCTGTAACAAGCTATATGACACTGCTGTGAAATGATGCATACATAAACATAATATATCCAACAATGTTGTTATCACAGCCCCAGTTGATGATGAAGATTTCCCAATACCCACATCGAAAAGCCAAGCGGATTTTCTTGGTAAAAAATTGGAAGATTCGCACCGCCATTAGGACGCCTTTTATCGTTTATTTTTACAGTGTTCGTAATGTAGCTTCAATAATGTGTTGTGGATTTTTTAGAAGTGGAATGAAGTCGATGGGGTCAACTATGTCATGTCAGAACATGTAACGTAAAGGGCAGCGCTGTGGAGGCATTTGACCAGCCCTGGCGGGGGACATCGAATGTTAAAAGACACCAGCCTTGACCTGTGTATCAATTTTCATGATGATCGAGTTTATTCAAGCCAGTCAAAATATCAAGTCGATCGGACAGAAACCCCTAGAAACGAGTTTTCATCAGAACATAAAAAATTCAAAATGGCCAACTTCCTGTTGGAATTTCAGCTTCCTGCCAAGAGACAATTTTGTTCAACTGGTTTGCTTAACATGTGCGATTTTCGTTCAGGTACTACAAAGTCATCGACATTCCCTATGAATTTTGAAGGTTGTAGGAAGTCTTAGCCACTCGCCCATTGGGTTGCCCATCAGATGTTAGAGTCACAATGCTTGACCTGTGTATCAACTTTCATGATGATCGAGTTTATTAAAGCCATAAAAACGCCAAAGGTATTTGGAGGCACCAAAATGATTTGAAAAAAAATTGGCAGACTTTCTGTTTGGAATGAAAGTGGTCCCAGACTTTTTGTCGTCTGGTCAACCACGTGTACGTTTTTTCATGTTCCAACTTCATAAAAACCCTATGGGGGGTTTTTTCGAAGATTTCATGGGTGCTATGGAGCCATTGCCCTTTGGCATGGCCCCATCAGATGTTCAAGTCCTACCCTTGACCTGTGTGTCAAATTCAGATGTCGACTTTATTAAAGCCGTCTAAAGCCAGCGTTTTTTCTTGCGAAAATCGAAAAACTTGGCGCCGCCACAAACGCCGTTCCCGTAGTCTCAGGCGTTCGTTATGTAGCTTCACCAACTTGTTCTGGGCATTTTAAGTGGAATGAAGTTGATGAATCAACAATATGGTATCAGTACATGAAAGCGTAAAGGGTGGTGCTGTGGAGCCATGGGGCCCCCCCAGGGTGGCCTCATCAGATTGCAGAGGAAGCCAGACTTGACCTGTATCAATTTTCATGATGATACGACTTTATTAAAGCTGTCAAAAATTAGCGTATTTTCAAGGCGAATGATCAAAAAAAATTGCAGCGCCAACCACGGGTCCATTAGTCGAGCCTCACAGCATTCTAATGAAGCTTCACCAAGTTGTTCTTTTGGTTTTAGAAGTGGAATGACATTGAGGGAGTTTCTATGTGGCATCAGTTAATGTGAAAAGTAAACGGTCACTTCTGTTACCACTGGGGGCCCTATAGTAAGGCATGGCGTTATACATGCAGCGTTCGGGGCCCGCCCCGTCATGCTCTGAAATTTGAAGCTGCTAGGATTGACTATGTGACGTGGGGCCGTTCGAATTTTGGGGATCGTCAAGTTTTCGACCCCTAGCGGCCACGCCCTTGACTAATTACGCGCAGAGCACAACTTTTGCTCAGCTAGGTCTGGAGATATTCTGTCCCAATTTCAGTCGATCGGCCCAAACCCCTAGGACGAGTTCGTTTTCATTCAGAAAATCAAAATTCAAAATGGCCGACTTCCTGTTAAAATTTCAATTTCCTGCCAAGAGAGAAAATTTTGTTCGTCATATATGCTTAACATCTCTCCAATTTTGTTGAGTACAACAAAGTTGGGAATTTCCTATGAGGATTTTTCAACTTTGTAGGGCCATTCAGCCTTTTTGCATACACGGTGTGAACACCCCAAAATTCAATTTCGGGCGGCCGAGATGTGCAAATTTATACAACTTTTGGCAATGGGAAAGGGTGAAATTTAGGAAAACATCTGTACGGGAATAATAATAAGAATAAACATTACAGTTTCAATAGGTTCCCTTCGGACCTGTTTCACCCTTTCGGGCCCTAATAATAAACACTACAGTTTCAATAGGCCCCTTTGGACCTGTTTCACCCCTCGGCCCTAATTAAGACTTACTGGTCAGTTTATTGGTACACTATGCTAGTAAAATGTTGGACCTTGTTTTCCTTCAAAACTGCCTTAATTCTTGGTGTCAGATGTTCAACAAGGTGTTGGAAACATTCCTCACAGATTTCTCCATATTAACATGATAGCATCAGTCAGCTGCGGAGATTTGTATTGCTCATCTACAAACAGTGGTCTGAGCCCAAATGCCGACTCCTGAGGCAGGTTTATACAGTAATGCAACCACAAGCGGTCTTTATTAAAGAAGAACAGTAGAAGTGAGCACAGGAACCCAGTGAGGGAGGTGGAGGAGGCGCGTGTTCTCCAGCAGAGGAACCGCCAGAGGCACTCTACACTAAACTCTGACTATAGAAAAAGGAAACTCAAAATCGCTTGCAAAGTGAAAGGAAAAACAGCTTACCCAATTACCTGATAAAATAAACACTACTTTAAGGCTACAAACGAACTAACAGAAACACCAAGCGGGAATGCAACTGGGGAACAGGGGGGAAAACTAGAACTAAGGAGCAATGTCAGGCACACTCAGAAAGCAGTTGATCACATTGACTATGAAAACTAAAAAAAGAAAATACCTGCTACTTGTACACGAGGAGGAGCTATAAAAAATTCCCAAAACAAAATGCTCATCTTTACAAAAGAGGAGAATAAGCATTACAACTAGGGTCAATTTTACGAGGATCTACTAGGAAAACAAATTAAACACAAAGAGAGCCTAAGGTATAAAACTTAAAACAGAAAGTCACTTGAAGAAAGGAATCACTGGGAACACGGCTGCTAGTAACCGAAAACTGAGACACTCAGGACCATGACAATCTCACAAAAGACGGGGGAGCAGAGACTATTTATACAACAGGTAATGGGGAACAGGTGGAAACAATCAGGGGGGTTTGACAATCACCAGACATGGAAACATGGGGCAGGATGTTCAAGATGAAACGAGAGAGGGACGGGGTTTAAACCCCAAAACAAGAATTGATAAAACAGGAAAAACCAGACAACATGAATGCCGTGACAAAATATGCAACTTAACTAGAACAGACAGATGGATCATGACATATGTGAGAATCTCTGTTCCTCCAATCCCAAAGGTTCTACTGGACTGAGATCTGATGACTGTGGAGTCCATGTAGTCTAATTTTGTTTGAACTTCGCAGGCCGTCTTCACCAGGTCTACATACCTAAATGCACTGAAATGCTGCCATGTGACTGGATGATTAGATATTTATGTTAACAATGTCTGCAGAAACTGCAGAAATGACACCTCTCTGCCCCCTTTCCTCAACATAACACAGGGCATGATGAGAAATGCTTAAATTCTCATTTGTAATTCAGGATTCATGTTTGGGTAATAAACTATATAAAACTGATATGATAAAAAAAAAAAAAAAAAAAAAAAAAAAAACAGCAGTGAAGCAGACTCAGGCGTGGTGGCTTCATTTTCATCTAAGCTACCATTTCCCTTGTTAATAATGTCCCAAAGGCTTTCTGACCATCTGCTGAGGAGCAAACCATTCCTCCCCAGCCAGCCATCAAGCTACGCTGCCTCTTCTCTCCCCTGCTTCCTTCAGCTCACTTACTCTGTCTGACTTAAGGCCTCCAGGTGTGGACCTCCACTCAACTGAAATCAAGCTGGCCATTTACAAGAACAGGAGTAGCCTCTTACTCTGCTGCCTATCAAAGTAGGGGTGTGCCCTCTGACCCTTAATTTCCACTAAGGTGGAGCATACCGGCGTGCTGACTCCTGCGAAACAAATCAACAGAGCTTCTGTTTTTGGACTTCACCAAAACAAAATAAAACATTGGTTTATTTTCAAAAAATAATCTGTGTTCACGGGTCATATAATAAATTTTCCCTTCTCTCAGTGGCCCAAGGGTGGTTCTCTTTCACTGAAACACTGCTATAACATATTATATTAAGTCGCAAGATCTCGTTAGTCAGGATCTTGTTCTTTGTTTCCAGCTGTTGTGACTCAGCAGAGTGGATCTGGTGCGTTGACGGACAACAGGCGTGAGACTTGACGGACGGATCGTTCTACACCCGGTGGAAATTGGGGAGTCAGTTATTTTGACACATTTCTAGATCCACAGTCTACGATGTGGTAAACTATTAAAATTGGATACATCACTGCAGAATCAGAATCAGAATCAGAATATTTATTGTACCCTTGGGTAAATTGGTTTACAGTGAGTGAGTCACCTCGTAGTAAACACTCAGGACAACACAGGACAAGACAAAGTGACAACAGTGCTGAGCTAAAAGTACGAAGAGGACAGCCCCAAGAAAAAAAGCAAGATAAGTTAAAACATCAGAAAAAAGATAAATGTACCATCCATAAAAACAAAATAAAAGAAACAGTAAAAGAAATAAATAAATACATAAATAATCTCTCACTTATTGATAGCACTGCTGGCTGGTACAAAGCTGTTTTTGTAAGCGCCTAGATTTAAAGCAGGTAATGAACCTCCGACCTGAGGGGAAGCAGCTGAAACTCCCCATGAAGGGGGTGGGAGTCATCTCTTACAACAAGTTAGCTATCCTCTGTAGCTGCTTGGCATCAGGATTCTGGGTGAAGCTGAGATTTCCCCAATCAGATTGCTAGACCATTTCACAATTTGGTTTAAATAGTTTTTGTTTTCAAAGTTTCCAAACCATGAAACAAGACAGAATGATAAAACTGATTCAATAAAAGACGATAAAACAAGGTCAGCATGGTCCTGTCGGTGTTAAAAATGGACAATTTCCTCAAAAAAAACAGACCCGGGGTCCTTTTTGCACACACCTTCATGGTTTTGCCTCAAAGTGCAGTTTGTTGTCGATGACAGTACCAAGATATGTGTCAACACTCCACTATCTGACCTTTAAAACTGTGGCCTCTTGATTGGAAGCCTTTTTTTAAAAAAGTCAATGATCATGTCTTTTGTTTGGAAATGTTCATCTCAAGGAAAGATTTACTCACCAGTTAAGAAAATCATTTACAACTGGGCCATGACTCGTGTCATTTTTTTTCCCACAGGCTGACAATAACTGTGTGCTCGTCTTTAAATGGTTCTACCCTCTCTGCTGCTGCACTTTTTGTGTAGAGGATGAACAAGAGAGGGACAACACACATCCTTGTGGGGAGCCAGTGGAGGATGTAACTGTCTGAGATCTGAGCTCCATTCCTCTCCTTTCTTGTCCTGTCAGTTAAAAAGTTCAAACCCAAACCCACAAGATTGTTGCTTATTTTAAAAATGTCTAAAAGCCTTAAGGCTAAACATGGGTTGGATTGTATTAAAAGCAGATGAGAAATCAATAAAAAAAGTCTTGCATGTTTTCCTTTCCCCCAAATGTTTAAAAGCAAATTTAATAAAGTAACTGCAGCATCTTCTACCCTCTGTTTGGTCTGTAAGCAAATTGCATGGGATCAAGATCTCCCTCAGTTGTCTTCAGAATTTCAGATCTAACAATTTTCTCAAAACATTTCATTACTATCGATGTCAGTGCGATTGTCTGAAATCATTAAAGTTTTGGGAGAACTGATTTCTGGGGCAGGGATACAACAGCATCCTTCCAGGCTCTTGGCAATGTGCATGTTTAAGACTGATTGAAAATGTGCTGAAAAATAAAAGCTCGGCTCCTTAGCACAAGATTTCAGCAGGACCACAGTTTTTATTTTTTTAAAGGGCAAAAGGGATTTTCGACATCCTTCTGGGAGATAAAAGTGCTGTTTGTCACTCACTTTTTGACTCACTTCCTGAGTCATTTTTTGACTAAATTCAAAAGCATCAAAACGTGTATAAAACATTTAAAGGCATTTGAAAATTCAATGTCTGTCTCAAAGCCATCAATAGAGATGATATTGCGGGTTTTTGGGTTTTTAAAAGGCCTGCAATGGCTTTCATGCTATCAAGCAGACCCAAGATTATTCATGCCATCTTGTTCTCCAGCTTCCGTTTATAGTTCTGCTTTGCTTTTAAAATCCCAATTTTCACCTCCTTGTGGCTGTGTCAGCTCATAGGCTGCTCCATGTTTAAAAGACTCTCTTGGCCTGTATACAAGTCTTAACTGACTAGTGACCCTGGCTTATTTTTGGGGAAACACTTTTACCCTGCAGGAATGATCATGTCCTCAAAGGCACATTGAACCAGTGACATCAGCAAGTTCATCAAGATTATGCCACAGGCTTCTTAAACAAGTCCCAATCAGTGCAGTCTAGCACTCCTTCAAGCACAGCAAGCCTCCTCAGTCCAGCCCTTAAGTCTCTTATATGGACCTTTTCCTATGTAACACGGTTCTGTATGTAGGCAGGAGATGCACATAGTTGTGGTCCCTAAGCCCAGGAGGGTAATGGGAGAGATTTATATGCCTCCTAACAGAAGCATAACAAAGATCAATAGTTTTGTCCGTCTGGTTGGACAGGTTACATATTGATAAAGTCAGGCAGTGTTTTTTTAAGGGAGACATGGTTGAAAATCACCAGTCGAATATCAGTGCATCAGGTGAGATAGTTTGCAGTTCTGCACCACATCATGGATGGCACTGCGGGCAGAAGAGGCATTGGCTTTGGGATGTAAATAAACAGTTGTGATAAACAGTTGGGAACTCACGGGGCAGGTAGAAAGGATGCAGCGATACACATAAAGTTCAACATCTGGAGTGCAGATGCTCTCTCTGATAGTAACAGATTTGGATGGCAGGACCTTTGGGTTTACATAGACAGACCCCGCCTCCCTGTGATTTTCCTGTTACCTCTGCGTCTCTGTCCAAACAGATGGGCCGAAGCCATCAATGAGCAGGTCAGCGCCCGATCACGTTCAATGACCCACGTTTCCCGTAAACGTCAAATCCCGGTTTTTAAAATCCTTCAGAAGCGGACGTTTCCCTGAAGTTGTCCATTTATTTGGAGGGACTGGCTTCCCAGGATCATGACAGGAACCGGTTGAGCCTCAGCTTCCTCATGCTGCCGAAACACCTCCCCTCTTTCCCGCTTCCCTTGCTTCTCTCCTCCGTTTTCACCACCAGATCTTGTGTTCAGTTTAAGGATGTGACCCGGAATCTGTGCCGTGACATCTGACACACCAGCCAGCATTATGTATCTAGTTGGAGCAGTTCATTTCTCTATATTGCAGCCTGTCACTGCGACAGTCCAGCTGTCATTCAGGGCGAGCAGGAGAAACATAGCCAGAGACACATGTAGGCGAAGAAAGTCCATTTAACCCACACTGTCTATCAAGACTCCACAGTGTAAAGCAGCATGGAACAACTTACAAACAACTTAAAACAACAAACAAATACAAATCGAATACGAGGCCTAAACTTCTCTCGGGCGGTTTGCTGCTGTCATGCACCCCGGGTCTATAGCCTAATCAAAGCAGATTGAACATGTTTAAAATCGACTATTGTTTTAAACCGCCTTTGGTGAGGATCAGAAGGACAACAATAAGTCTTATATCGATTAAAAAAATTTATTCAGAGTATCAAGTCAATTCCAAGAGAACAACCAACGTTATCAGCAATGATCATCAACAGAGCCCTTGTCTTCTATCTGCCCGTATAGTTGCAGACCTCAAAGTCTGGACACCCTTTATTTAGAAAGATGTGGCTTGGTTTTTGTACATCGAAATGGTTATTCCCCGGCCCGTTCATCGATAAAATTAAATCTGAACTAATCTCTGGCTTCTTTCCTGTAGCAGTATGACCTGAGCTCCCAATCAAGGTATCGCACTGTTAATGGGGGCAATGACATAGCTGGCGGAAAGGTTACTCCTGCTGGAGGTTCTGGATCCCTCAGCGCACCCGACAAGGAAACGTGCCCCCGCACCTTAATTTGTTCCTCCTGTGTTGTCACTCGAGCTCAGGCCAAAAGCGTAAATGTAATGCTGAGGGCATGACATTGGTTTAGCTAATAGTGTGTTTTTGTCCACTCCTGGGGACCCGAGTCCCTCCATGAAGCAGCCCTGGCGCCAGCTCCCCTCGCAGTGACACTCCATCCCCAGCCGCGCGCTCTCCCTGTGACCGTGAACATCTGGCAGCACAGGCGGCCGACCCAATGCTTAGAAAGTGTTTTCCAGTGTGTGAGTGTCGACCAAGCCAGTGGTGAGAAGGTAGCATTTTTCCCTGGATAATGATATCTGGTGCGTAAATGGTCACCTGCCGTCGCTTCGGACCCAGCTCAGTGTACAAATAGTAGCTCCTGCTCCTTATCGTCCAGCATGCCCTGTCTTTTTGCTCACGAAGCCAGTGGTCAGGTCACTTAGGCATAACAAAAACATCAAATTGATTCTGAGGCATTTCTTTTGGCCAGGACTGAAGACCGATGTTTCCAGATACTGTCGCTGCTGTCACATCTGTCTCCGGAAACCAAATCAAGTCCTCCCACCTGCCCCGTTACAACCCATACCTGCACTTGGTGAACCATTTGAAAAGTATTGTTGTTTTGCGTGGGTCCATTCCCGCGTACAAAGTGAAATCAGTATTTACTCCTCATGTGTACTGCCACTCGTTTTCCTGAAGCTGTCCGCTGCGAAAAAATAACCCACAGTTCCGTAGTGAATGCTCTGATAAAGTTTTCTCTATCTTGGTCTTCCTCTGTCATCCAAACTGACCAAGGCACAAATTTCAATCAAATGTTCAAAAAAATTTCTTGGACCGCTGAACATTAAACATGCCGTCTCCAGCGCCCACCCTGATCCCAGGGCGCACGGGAGCTGGCATCAACGCAAGTCCATGCTCGTAAATACTGCGTTGAGACAGGGAAAAAGCTGGGGGGAAAGGGAATTCCATTTGTGTTGTTTGCAGCCCGTGAAGCCACTCAGGAATCACTGGGATTCACCCCCGCGACTCGTCTTTGGTCATCCCACCGGCGCTCAAATCCATAAAGACAAATTCCTTTCACCCGAGTCCTCCCGACACCAATGTGCTGGATTATGTCAGAAATTTTCCCGTGACGCTTGCATCATGCTAATTTCGCCAAAGTGGCTTTCCTCCTCACATCCGTGATGAAATGTCACTTTGACGCTCAGCGTTCCCCCGACACTTTGAGTGTGGTGACAAAGTTTTGGCATGACTGCCTACCCCCGGCTCCACTTTGTCAAAATTCTCCGGGCCATACCAGATCTGCAGTCGCTTAAATGATACAGACACTGATAGGAACTCCGAGAGATGTGAAAAAGTTGCGTGTGCCACATTAATATGCTGAAGTTGTATTATCCACGCGCCAGATACCGCTGCCCGCCACCATCTTCCCCCCTCTGCTCCCTGTATCGTGGCCAGGTCCACCAGGATGATGGTTTTTTCCCTCGGCCCCCTCCATGGGTCCGCTGAACGGAAAACGTTAAATATTGTCTTCTCAATTAAAGCATTTGCACTGAGCAGAGGCAGGATGTAGCCTGATAACGATTCTCCCTTTTTTTTCTGTGTCCTCCGACAACCACAGTCCCTCAAACATGATATGACGTTAACAATGCCAAGCAATTAAGCAACATCATTACGAGTTAACCCAAAGCGTGCATTGATGAAAACTGAGACAGATATCTCCTTCAACATGGTTTAGCCCCCAGCTGCCCCCCCTAGAGTACCCCCCTGTCTTTAAGACCAAATCAGATGGCTCCCGATTTTTACTGACTTCAAAAATCAATGCAGAAACCCGTTCCAGATTCATATCCCCTCCCAGAATGGAGGACTGTATTATACTTGGGCACTTCCCAGTGTACAAACTGGACCTGCTTAAAGGTTATTGGCAGGTTCCACTTCACGGGCCTCCCAGATCTTTTGCGTTTGTCACTCCTGACTTTTCTTACAGTACACAGTTATGGCATTCGGCATGTGCAATGCTCCGCCACGTTCCAGCGACTTGTAAACACTGTTCTAGCAGGCGTTAAAAACTGTAATGCATACTTAGATGATTTAATAGTGTACACCACCACCTGGGAGGACATATGCACCTCTTGAACATGTGTTCGCTCTCGCTGAAGCTTCCCTCACTGTGAATCTGGCTAAATGCAAGTTCAGTAAAGCCACTGTCACTTATTTTGGAGACAGGTTAGCCCCATGAGGCAAAGGTGTCAGCTATAAGTGAGTATCCTGTCCCATCCACCGGGAGAGCCCTTCGCAGATTTTAGGGATGGCCGGGTATTACAAAAGCTTCTGCGAAACTTTTCAACTGTCGCGCACCCTTTAACACCCCTGCTCAGTCCCAAGGTGGACTTTGTGGACTTTTCCAGACTTGTCTGGCTGTTCAAATTTGGGGAAGTTGACTGGCCCCCAGTTGGTGCGGGTGCCGTGTTGCAACAAGGAGACAGTGATGGAGTCAATCATCCTGTCCCCATACTTCTCCCTTAAATTCCACCAGCACCAGCTATCTTATTCCACCATTGAAAGAAACCCTTGTTTTGTTGTCGGCACTCCAGCACTTTGGGTTTACATCAAGTCGTCTGTGCCAGTCACTGTGTTCACTGATCAAGTCAAGTTATTGTATGGCCCAATATCACAAATTATGAATTGCCCCATTGGGCTTTACAGTCTGTACAGGATATGACCCCCTCTGTCCTTTACAAATGACCCTGCATCGACTAAGGAAAACCCCCAAAAACCTTTTAACAGGGAAAAAAAGCGGAAGAAACCTCAGGAAGAGCAACAGAGGAGGATCCCTCTTCCAGGATGGACGGGCGGCAATAGATGCCATGTGTACAGTAACAACAATGAATAAAATTAACACTACATACAAAATTTTTGAAATGTCAACTCAATATAAGACAGCTAATATACAGTGTGTATGAAAGAATTGTAGAAAGTGCCCAAGGGATAAAAGAGCATCATCAAGCTATCACAAGGATGAAAGCATGTCTTCCTCTCCACCACGCTAACCAGAAGAAGCCTGGGCAGCATGTCTTCCTCTCTCCAACACGCCAACCAAAAGGGCCTGGGCAGCCGTCTTCCTCTTTTCCCACCCGCCAACCGAAGAAGCCTGGGCAACCGTCTTCCTTCTGCACCACACCAACCAGAAGAAGCCTGAGCAGCACATCTTCCTCTCCACCACACCAAACAGGAGAAGCCTCCGAAAGGGATGACCTTCCCCACCGTCGCTGAACCAGAAGATGAGCCTGAATGGTCTGCACAACCCTACTCCACCAGACAGACTGGGTCCATGGATACTGTGAGATGAGAGCCAGGGACTATAAACACAAAAACTAATCTGCAGCAGTGAAAGGGAGGAAGAGTAAACACATCCTCTTCTCCACTACTCTAAAGATAAAACCCTGAGCAGCATGCCTCTTCTCCATCTCACCACCATCCACGACAGACAAAGCCTGGATGACCCACCTCCTCCTCACCAAGTAGCCCCCAGCTCAGGGGACACCTGGGAGCTGAGAGCACAGGCTCAGGAAGAAGAGGGAGTTAGCAAATTACTTAATGGAGGCACGAAATGAAGAAAAAGGGCTCAGTGAATCAGAATCCTGGCAGTCTGAACCTGTAGCAGCAAGACTGAGGATTGATCAGGCAGCCTGAGTCAGCCTTGGGTGCAGTCCTATTTGATAGCTTTATCAAAGAGGAAGTCTTAAAGCCTACCATGAATAAAGGGGATGGTGTCTACTCGGACTGAAGGAGTTGGGTTCCCTAGAAGAGGAGCTTGATAACTGAAAACTCTGGCTCCCATTCTACTTTATAAACCCAGAACAGCTAATAGTCCTGCATTCTAGAGTCACCCAGTTCTTTCAGGATTATAAGGCACTATTAGCTCTTTAGATAAGATGATTTTTGACCATTCAAGTGCCTTGTATAAATTAGCCAATGCAGAGAGGCTAACACAGGAGAAATATGGTCTCTTTTCCTGGTTCTGGTCAGAACATGTGCTGCAGCGTTATGGACCAGATGGAGAGTCTTGATAGACTTATTGGGGCAGCCTGATAATAATGTATTGCAATGGTCCAGCCTAGAAGTAACAAATGCATGGACTATTTTTTCTGCATCGTTTTGAGAAAGAATGTTCCTGATATTCTCAAAGTTACTTGGGTGGAAAAAAAGCAGTTCTGTTTGTTTCATGTGGACGTTGAAGGACAAATCTTGGTCAAAAATAGATTCTTTACAGTGGTGCTAGAGGCTGGTGCAATACCATCTAGAGTAAGTAAGTCATTAGATAATTTATTTCTGAGATTTTCGGGGCCAATTAGAATAACTTCAGTTTTGTCTTAATTTAACAACAGGAAATTGCCTGTACATACTGTAGCTGTTTCTGTTTCACTTAATGATTGTACCCAGATTAACTCATCATTTTCCCCTGTTCCAGATCACAACAAACACAGGAAGTGAGTACCTCCTACAGGCCGACAGTCACTCCACCGCCAGTAAATGGTACAATGCCATCAGAAAAGCCATTGGCTCTTCAGTAAGAACCCACTGCCCTTTAAACTGGTCATTCCTTTGCTTTGAATATCACTGTCTTCATTGTTTTTATTAACCTTCTTAAGGTCACTGTGATATGAAACTCCACCTGAGCACAACTTGTCTTATGAGATAAATGGTTGGATTTTTTTTTTCTTTTCAGACAAATCTTCCTCTGCAGAGATCAAACAGCACAGAGTACCTGCCCAGACACAGCTCCCTACCTGGATATGGCTCCGCCGGCCCCAACGCCAAGCAACGCAACCCAGTCCACCGACGCTCCATCAGTCAGTACCTCACCCAGACCCTTCAGGACAATGACAGTCCAACAACGGACTATAAATGATTTATCAGTCGACTGTTGTCCTTAAAATATGATCACTTGTTATGACTAACAACATCAGTTTTAAAGCTCACTGGTTTGTTTACCCTTTATTGAAGAAAAATAAGAATTACTTTATTGATCCATCAATGTGAAATTTACAGTTTTCATTCTGTTAGTATTATTTTTTTTCTGCTACACACATGCACATGCATTAATGGAGTGGTGTTACCCCAAGCAGTTGGGGGTTTGATGCCTTGCTCAAGGGCACCTCAATCCTGCCCCGTAACCCGATCTTGGATAAGTGGTTGACGATGACATGAGAGATAATGTTTGTGTTTTTCTGCAGATATGTTCAGCAGCTCCAAGCTGAAACACAGCACGTCTGACAGCGCCGACCGGAATGGCGTGAAGAACAGACTGAAGAAGTTCATCACCAGACGTCCGTCCATGAAGTCTCTACAGGAGAAAGGCCTCATCAAAGGTTTCTGCTTTTCTTCATGCATTTAACCTTGTCCTCCTCCATGCTTCCTGACAATGGCTACTCCTCTATTTTCTGCACCTTTGCTCAGAAAACACCCTTCCAACCTGGTTTTCATTTTGATCTCAACCACAAACCTGTAAAGTTTCATGGTTCTGACGCCATCAGGCAGATCATCACCGCTCTGTGGTTCTTCTTGCTACAGTCTGTGTATCCAGGACTAAATTTAGCAGTGACACACAAAACAATATTAGACAGCTGGCTGGTTCTGATTTGTTGGTAATATTCATGTCTCAGATCGAGTTTTCGGCTGCCATCTATTGACACTCTGTGAGCGTCAAGGAACCACGGTGCCAAGGTTTGCTCAGATCTGTGTGGACGCCGTTGACAAGCGAGGTAGGTTCATTGGTGGGTAGATATGGACAGATTAGACCAGTGTTTCTCAACCCTGGTCCTTGGGACCCACTGTCCTGCATGCTTTAGATGTAACTCTGCTCCAACACACCTGATTCAAATGATCAGCTTGTCATCAGGCTCTGAAGCCTGATAACGACCCACTGCTTTTAGGTGTGCTGGAGCAGGGTGACATCTAAAACATGCAGGACAGTGGGTCCTGAGGACCAGGGTTGAGAAACACTGGATTAGATAATATAGAGCTTCTGGAAAGTATTCACAGCAACACCCCATTTGACAACATAGATTTTTTTAGCAACTTTAAAAAAAAAACAAAAAAAAAACAACTAAGAAATCATGTGTACTGATCATCCTTGAGATGTTCCTATTACTTCACTGGAGTCCATCCATTATCTACCTATAATGGTCTATCTATCCTCGTAGGGTTGCAGGGGGGGAGCCTATCCCAGCTGTCTTAGGGCGAAAGGCAGGGTACACCCTGGACAAGTCGCCACCTCATCGCAGGGCACATAGAGACAGACAACCACTCACACTCACATTCACAATTTAAATTAGCCAATTAACCTAATCCCCATGCATGTTTTTGGATGGTGAGAGGAAGCCGGAGCACCCGGAGAGAACCTGAATCAAACCCGGTAACTTCTTGCTGTGAGGCGACAGTGCTAACCCCTACACCACCGTTCCGCCCTCACTGGAGTCCATCTGTGGTAAATTCAGTTGATTGGACAGATTTGGAAAGGCTCACCTGTTTATATAAGGTCCCACACAAGCAGGAAGTCAGAGGAATGTCTGAATGCCAGGCGTCATGTTTGGAGGAATCCAGGACAACAGCATCCCTACAGTGGAGCATGGTGGAGGCAGCATCATGCTGTGAGGAACTGGAGACTAGTCAGGATAGAGGGAAAGATGAATGCAGATGAATGTCCAGAGAGGTCCTGGATGAAAAGTTGCTCCAGAGCTCCTGACCTCAGACTGGAGCGATGGTTCATCTTCCAACAGACAACGACCCTCAGCACACACTGTCAAGATATCAGAGGTGGCTTCAGGACAACTGTGGATGTCCTTGAATGGTCCAGCCAGAGCCAGACTGGGACCTGAATATCTGGAGAGATGTGAAAATGACACAGCACCAACACTTCTCCACAGCTGGAGAGGAGCTGCAGCGTTAGCAGCCTTAGCAGCATTATCTCAAAAAGATCTTGAATCCAGAGAGAAAGACACCTTATCAAAATGAGGAAGTCAGGATTAATGCTACAATGAGCACTTTTTTGCAGTGCAAAGCTTTTGAGCGAGGTTTGAAGCATGATACTGCAACCCCAGCTCCTGCTCAATGTTTAGCTGGGACCTGACTTGGTCTTCAGTGCAGCAACACAGAGAACCCAGTCTCAAAAAGGTAAGACGTTGCAAAGGAAGCAGAATCCCTATAGCCCTCTGCCCTAAGAGAGGATACTGCCTCTCTACACTCAGCCAGAAATTCACTCAGTGTCTGTGATGTGAACCTCAGTCTCAATGTGGAGTCAGACGTCATGTCAATGAACTGGTCCTCTTCTGCAGAGCTGAAACCAGTTGGAGCTGGTGCACTAAAAGGATCTCTCACCCAGTCATACTGGGAACTGTTTTCAGGGAAGTACTTTTTAAAAGAATCCCATCAGTGATGAAATATGCTGCTTGTGGAATCACTGAGGTCATCATAGTCAGTAGTGTCCACAAATTCATGCAGGTTCTCAATGAATCAGTGTTTCCTTCATCAGTTGCCTGCCCCCATTCAAGCTTTCAGTGAAAGAGCTGATTTTGTCTGTGACCTGAGGAGGTGTTTATCTTTCCCTTGAAGCTGTAGATTTAGTTCATTTAGCTTTCCAAATATGTCACTGAGGTAGGCCATTTTTCCCAGGAAGTTCTCATCACTAAATTTTTCTGCGACTTCATACTTGTGCTCCTGCTCAAAAACACTTTTATCTGCTCTCTGGCTCAAAAACTGGGACAAGCTTTCCTCGTGACAGCCACCTTGCTTCACTGTGATAGAGTACAGCTTGATGTTCAGCTCCCATCTCTCAAATGCAGAAGACTCTTGTTTTTGTGGTCTGGTCTTTAAAAAATTAACTACACCAATAATGTCAGTCATAACCTCACTTAATTCAGGGAAAGTTGCCTTGATGCAAGTGCTTCTCTGTGTATAATACAGTGTGTCCACTCAGCATTAGGTGAGGCCTTCTTGATAGTGCAAAGTCCTTTTCTCTTCCTGCCATGGTTTGGCCCCATCATGCAAACACAATGCAGTTCTTCCACTTTGGCCCATTCTCAGTCAGAAGCAGTCCAGCTTTTTTAAATAGCTCTTCAGCTGTGGCTCTGTCTCTGACATATTTACAAGGAGATCCTCAGGGAGTTTGTCAAGTCAAAACGTAACATAAGCAATGAACAAACAGTCTTTGTTGCTGTCAGTTGCTTCATCAAATTGAAAGGCAAAACGTTTGCCTTTAAGTTTATCTACCAGCTGTTCTTGAAGATCGTTAGTGTCATCTATCGTCTGGTGACAGTGTCATTGGACAGAGGATAGTTTTCATTTTTACCCTTTTCCCCATCATCCAGCATGACAGAGCCCATGTCTAATGCGCAGGCAGTATCAGCTCCTCTGCTATGGTGTGGGGTTTTTCTCTGAGCAATTGGCATTATATGATGCTAACAGTGCTCTCTGGTTTACTGAAGTAGCATTCTAAAAGGCGGGATGATTGTTGGCAATAATTGACCGTTTCGCTGAAAAACTCCAGCGCTTACCCAGCTGATTGGGTGTAATGTCCTTAAGTGGCGCCTTAATTTTTTTGGGCTTCATGCTGTCCGCTGCGAGCATTTTTAGACACAGTAACACACAGGTCTTTCCCGTCTCCACTGTAGTCACAGTGAAGCCAAGCGCTACAACCGTCATATTTCCTCGTCTTAGCTTTGGGGGGTTTGCTTTTGTTCATTATCTTCGTCTCTCTCCGCCTTTCTTTTCATCCCTGTTAAAATTTTTCCATGTTGTCCTTGGGGGTTTGTTTACTGCACTTCATGTCCCCTGCTCGGTGCAAAACCCCTACACCATAGAGCTAACACTAGCTCCCACACTCTGACAATGAGGCCCCATGCCAACTACTGTAGTGGATGGAATTACACTTTATTCAAAATCACGAAAAGCATGTTCCCCAGGGTCCCGTCCCCTGGCATCTTCCACGCCCGGGGAAATTTTATTTGAGAAGGACTGGGTTGGGTTGACAATAAACTTGGCCTGTTTCTAGAAATGAGATCTGCTCCTTCCAGTAGGATGGATGCAGTCTCCCCTTATCAACCCAGGTTTTCCCCAGAAACTGCTCAATGTCGATGAACCGCATCATTAACTGGACACCCCCCGACAGCCAGCAGTGGAAGGATGACATCGACTAAACATGTCATCAGAGGCCAAGCTAGGGAGGGACCAGAAAACTACGAGTCCGACATTTTTTTAGCATAAGCACACCGATTCCACGTTAATTTTGTGACCTCAAGGGGGTAACCAAGGTGTCATTACCGCCAGCGTGAATAACAATAGTCACATATTTATGCTCATAACCCGCTAGTGTTTCTCTCGCATGTATAACCACAAACAGCGGCTTATCGGTGGGCCCTGATTGTGCAGGACTTCAACCTGGTAATCCCAAAAGGGGTCCGAAGCGTCTTGAATCGCTTTCCAGGGTATGGCAGTATGAAAACGTTGATTTGTTTTGTGTAAAACTACATTATTGTAACCAAGGCTTGTATTTTAAGGATGGGTATTAGGACCTAGGGCCCAAAGTATTTGCTCTCTTCACTGCCTTCCCATGCAAACTAGGCTATGCGGGACAGACCAGAGGATTGGACAGCCTAGCGAAGAGTGTGGTCTCTGCTCTGCCTCCCAATCCGGTTGCCAGCTAAAGTGAAGAGGAGCTTTTTAAGAGTGACCAGCAGCCGACTGGAGCGACTGTTAAAGTCATGCGTTGTAACTTTGCAGCTGCATTTGTGTTTGTTCAATAGTACTTTGTTATCTGAATAGCAGTACTCCATTGCCACTTTGTTATCTGAATAGCAGTGCTGTTGCCACTTTGTCATCTGAATAGCTACTCCTTTGCCACTTAGTTATCTGAATAGCGTACTTCGTTGCCACTTTTTTTTCTGAATAACTGTACTTTGTTGTGACTTTGTTATCTGTACATACACACTTGTACTTTGTAGTCCGGGGTGTTGCTCACCCTATTTTGTTTTTTATGTAGTGAAGTCTTTTGTTTGCCTTTTGTTTGGGTTTTCCCCCTTTAAAGCTCTAGTTTAGAGTCCAGAGTCCTGGTTATATTCCTTTGTTTTGTTGAGCAGCACCCTGGAGTTCCTTTGTTAATTTAGTGCAGTGATTTTCAACCTTTTTTGAGCATGGACATTTTTCTTTTACAAAATCATGGGCACACCCCCAAACAAAATGACAAAAAATGACCTCTAATGCATTAATACATATAGTTAATAAGTTTTTTATGTATTATACACTCACTTAGTGTGAAACCTGGCCTGTTTCGATAAACACAACATGGATATCCTGGCAGGAATGGTGAAAGACACACCAAAGCTCTTGCTCAACAGCTCTCAGTCTCTCTGTTTTTATTTTTTATCGCAGTCAAGCTTGAGAGGCTCAGCTCACACAGATATGTGGTTGAAAACAGGAGCAATGTCAAAATAGCTTTGTTGGCCAGAATGGGAACTCATTGGCAACAGATAACCAAAAACTGTCCAAGGAAGATCAGCAAATTTTAGCTTTAAAGTATTTTTTACTTAGTCTTGTTTCAGTTCAATGAGCTCCTCTTGCTCCTTAAAGTCATGTCCTTTCCAGGAACGGATGCGAGCTGTATGGGTCCCTAACAGTCAAGGCATTCTGTGAAGACTGAATCGAAATAAAATGACAACTTGTCTCAAGAGTTTCAAATGTGTCCAATCACCTCGCACATTGCAGCAGTGTTCCATCATGCAGTTTCTGGTGGGAACATCTCAAGCCTCCACGCTGCACATGTTGTTCCGACTGCAACTTAGCGGAATCCGTTCATTTATCAGTGCTTGTAAGCAGGTTTCATTTGGCCTTGCATCCGTGTTTAAGTTCATTCAGATGAGGGAATATATCAGCCAGGTATGCCAGCTTTTCAACCATCATCACTTGCAAGCAGCTTTGAGTAATCGGACCTCTCTTTTTGTCAGAAAAACTTTAGCTCCTTTAAGCTCTTTACTCTCGGCCACCCTTTGCCGCGACAGCCACTGGACCTCCGTGTGGAGCAATAAGACTTTATGTTCCCCTCCCATTTCCTCACACAAAGATGCAAATAAGCGACATTTCAAAGTCGCATCGTCACAAAGTTCACTATCGCACAACATCATCCCACGGAGCTGATCTGCTGGTAAGGTCTTTGCCATGGGGGCCTCAGTTCAAAAACAGTGCGTAACAGTAACATCTGGGTTTTTTCTTTGACCCTACTTCGAACCTTTGATGTGCCACCATGGCTGCTGCTCATGTGCAGACACCTGTGCAGTTTTCATAGTCCGCTTTTCTCAAGATATTCAGCGTGACCCAAAATATTTCTCTCCTGTTGATTTTCTGGCAGTTCCTTGCAAAATAGGAAGTTTTCTCTAATGCTTCCACAAACATCGTTGGCCAAGGCTGAAAATGTCCACTTACCCGTTGACTCATCAAGTTGCAAGGCAAATTTTCACTGATCATCTTTTCTAAAACAACAGTTTGATATCCGAAAATGCCATCAATAATGAGCAATGTGTTATCTAGAGAGGCATTTTAGCTATCTCTTTGGCGCGTCAGGGCCAAGCATCTCTTTTACAATGGCTTTCAAGCTGGCAGTATTAATGTTTCTACAGTGTGGGACTTTTGGATTTAGCTTTACGAGATCAGCGACAAGGTAGCTTGCTTTGAGGGCCTCTGTTTACCTTTGGGTTTCTAATAAATTTGCCTGTTTCTCATTGTTTGTGTGCGTACAAATATTCCTCGGCTTGTTTTGAGCGGAAGGTGTTTGTTGGAGATGGCGTTTAAGCTTGCTTGGCACCATGGCGCTATTGGACAGCCTCACCACACACCAAGCACAGTGGAGTCGGTGCCGTTGCATCCCGGAAAGTGAATCCCAATGAAAGATACTTGCTGTATTGCCTCGAGCTCACCGTCTTCTTTTTCTTTTGTCCACCACTCATATAGGGCCTTCATCTGTGTCATCATTCTGTCAGGCCTGTTCGACATTCCCTTTTAGCTTCTCAAAACTTCTCCATCACCGCCACTCGCTCATCTTGCTTTATCCAAATTGCCACTGTCCTTGACGCCAGCTGCACCACTAACTCTGGGGGTCTCTCACGGCACACTTGGGGCCGACCTGGTTGAAAATCACTGATTTAGTGGATTTGTGTTTTTTTCCTAGAAACCCTTTGATAATAAATCCTTTTACCTGATAACCAGTTCCACCTGGTTCTTTATGTTACTTCCTTCCCTTTTCCAATGTTGAGCTAAAAAGGGGTTTAAAACCTGGAAAATTCTGAATGACCCCCTCAGAGCCCAGAGGATAAAAATCCCAGTGATTTTGGATGAGGAAAAACACCTCGTGGTCTCCCGGACGATCACCAGACTTGGGTGGTTTCCCAAAAGGTTATTCTAACTTCATTAGCTACTTCCTACATTGTTGCATTTCATCGTACAGTTACACATAAGATTTTTTAAATTTAAAATAAGGTTATCATTAAAGCAGTCAACAATTGAATAAGGTAGTGACTAACAATTGATGAACAAGTGATGTTTAATCTTCACAAAAAATTGCAAAAAAACACTTCGATAATCGATTACAATGTCAGAAATTTTACAAGGCTACATCTTATCTGCCAGCAAAGTAAAATATCTTATCGCCCTCAGAAAGGGTTTGAACCCATGCTAATTAAATACCATGTTGACATACTAACGTGCCAACACTCTAACCACTGTCCTATCCACCACAAACTGTTGCAAGAGTTGTAGGTATATAGGCTAGAGTATATATTTTCTATCTTCAATTTATTACAATATTCGAAACAAACTGCATTCAGTTCTTGCTTTCAATGAGTAGAGAACATGATCGCGTTGATGAATATTTCCTAAAGTTGCTAAAAAATGTCATGGGGGTCAATGGAAATAAAACTATGTTCTGTCGTTAACATGCTTTCAGCAATGATGCATCCGAGTTCTCTCCCAGCCTCGAAACATCTGGAAGCTTCGTGTCGGACGCGAAGATCAAACTAACGTCGTTCAACACATGAGTACGGTGTTGGGGATTTTGGGAAGCGTTTGGAAAGGGTAAGTTCGGTCGTTTGGAGTACTACGAACTACTGTGGGTTTATGCTAACTTCCGTTGTTATTTGGGAAAGCACCCTTGGTTTGGAGGGGAACCTGGGGGTAATAAACAGACAAAATCATCATACAGGAATTATGAAAACATGCATTCCTTTTATTTATCAAGAGCAACAAGTGTAGAAACAAAAATATTGGCATTGCAAATTCACAAGATTCAGTACATGTGTCATTGGCTCTGCACAGATGGAATCTTCTCCTAACCATAAACATTTCAGGAGAAACTTAAATACTACTTTCAGATTTGTCATCACCCGTGGCTTCCATACAGAGGAATCCCGTATGAGGCGAGGCGAGTCTGTTTGACCCGGACCAGGTGAGGATACTAAAGCACTCACAGCTTTCTTTACAGAGGCCCTTAAAATTTCTTGACCATGGTATACTCTGCACTCCCAATTCAAGACGGATGGATGCTATATTTGGTATAAGACCACATCTTCATCTTACTCACAAATTGATCCGATACAGCACCCCACCCCATGACACTCCAATCTGCATCTGTGAATGGAACTGGAGCAAGCATAGGAGATTTAGATGAAGCAGGGAAAGTGTTGACATATCGACAATGTGAAGGTTGCTTCCTTCTGCAAACTTGGTCATAATAGACAATGCTGTATTGTGATCTTCATAAGGTGGAACACGGGTTGGGAGTTTCCTCAATTCAGACTTATCCCACATTTGGGGTTCAATCCAACTTAGTCGGGTAGTTTTTGGGTCGGTGTCCAATGTCTCAGGTCTGCTACACCAGAACAGATATTGCCAGCTTGAATATATCTATCCTCAGAAACAAAACATGTACTATCTGTGTTGCACTGGCTCTGAACATCTGTTGCTTCTATTTCAGACCAATGGCCAAAGATGGATTGGAGAGTCTTAATCTATATATCCGGCACATGTAATGTGTACATGATTCTGCTGGTCACTTAAACTCGATTCACGCCTGGCCTTGGTGCCCTGGCAGGTTGACACGCCTTGAATCATTCACTGTGGCGCCATAGGCTGCAGCTTCTGGCAAGCCTGTGTTCTCCTGCACCAAAGGGAAAAACAGATTTGGTCAAGTACTTCTTACAACCATACAGTGCAGGCGTTACTGGTTGTTGGTTATGTATCACACAACCTCTATTTAAATCTTCTTCATTAGCTACCCACCATCTTCTAGTGTGTATATTGTGCCATTTCCTGCCCCACTGGTGGGCAGGACAATGAAAAAAAATACTCCTCTCTCATCATTCTCTCTTGGGCAGATTGCCCGATACTTATACCATTACTGGGATCGTGGGCCTGTAGTTCAGTGTGACATAAGGGATAATGACCCAAATAATGACAGTGTTAGGCATAGCCTCCTCTTAAACTGGAATCATGCACCCTGAAAGGGCCAGGTTGTGATCTTTCCATCGCTGGGCAGGAAGGCCTCCTGGACACCTTTCCGTCCACCTTCTTTCGATATTGCATCTCGGTGCAGGCAGAGCCCAATCCGCACTCCTCCACTCTCCCGAGGTGTTAAGTTTGGCGCGTGTTCAGCTGTTCCACTGCAGGTTCCTGACCTCTGGAATGCTTTTCAATGGCTGGCAGGGGTCCAAAATGCCCCCCCCATCTACCTTCACTTCTATCTCAGTGAAAGAGGACTTGGAAGGTCGATATAACACCTCTGCTTCCAGTGTTTCCATCTGTGATCCTTTGAGCATCCAGTCTCTGGTTTCAAACGGTGCTGGGCTGCTGTAGCTGGAGAAGGGCACGCTTTCACATGTGCATGTAAGGAAGACAAAGCTGCTGACAAATTATCTTATCATGCTATCCTCATGTAGCCAGTGGTCAAAGCTCTGATGGTGAGATGAAGTCATGAAGCATTGAAGCTTTCCATCCAATTCAACTCACACATGGGTCGGCGCTTCATGGTGCTTTATTTGCTCTACTGCTCCATCAAAGTGGACAAATGAAAGTAAGACAACCAGAGTGGTTAAAATGCCACCATGGCTTTGCTATGGAAGCTTCATTTTCATTCATTCACCATTTTCTATTCATTCCCATTCATCCATTCACTGAGGAAGTGCAGGGGAATGATCGACACAATTGCAAGGCATGTGAAACTCAATTGTTTTTTAAAAGATAATGCCAATAAACAATAAATACCCCGTTAATATAGTGCCTGTTTCAGTTATTCCAAACCAGGGATATAGTGAGTTTGAATATTATTTCTGTTAAGTCTTTTTTTTCCTAATTTTTATCTGTTTAAAGGGGAACTTATACTGATGGCAGGGACAGAGGGGAGTAAAAATAATTTGGAAGGTTTGTGATATGTAGTTGTACTGTTTGATAGGGGTTCTTTTCCCGGTTTTCTGTAAAGTACTTATTTATTTTCTATTGTAATAATGACTATAGAAAGAAAAGTGAATGTCTTGTGCGATCACAAACAAATGACCACAGGCAAAAATCTACAAGTACTGAGGGAGTCCATTTGTTTCCCTTTCTCTTTTCTGAACCGTCAAACCCACAACCAGTTCTGCGTGGCCCATCAGCTCAGAGGCTTCAAACATCACCACTACGTCATCAACACGCCCCGATACACTACAAAAATCTCGGGGTACTCAACAACGCTCCCAAAACCTCCGAGGATCGTCACTAGTCAAAACAGGTTTCCCAGGCCCAACCCTGTGGCGGGGTCTTTCAAACACTAATCAAGGAGAGACCATGTTTATTCCCTAATTTCCGCCGTTCTACATCCTGTTTAAAGTCAGGAAAACTTCAACCCATTTGCTGAACATGCACACTGTCACTAAAAATTATCCCTTCTCTCGATGAATTAATAATAATTAATGATAATTCAGTAAAATCATCATCAGATGTTCAAAGGGTTTGTCTGGAGGTGGGTGTCCTGTTGTGGCATCTTAATTGCAACTGAAGCATTTTGCTGCACAAGTAACATGTCTGAAAAAAACAGCTGCAAATGTCGAAAAGCCTTTAGTATACAATTTGCATTTATAACAGCTGCACCATTCTTCACTGATCTTTCCCATTAAATTTGCATATTTGTGAAAAGGGCCGTGGCAACATCACTGTCAGGGCCAGTCAAACTCCATCTTTAAAAACAGCACCTGGCTGAACAAGGAGCACTCCTGTGCCTTAAGAGACGAAGTGTGAGAAGGTCAGCATACGGGCTGAGGTCGACTGATACAGACAACAGATGAGGGGGAGAAAAAATGGTTCAGATGAGGCTGCTGATTTTGCTGCTGTGTCTGCCGCTGCGTTTCCTGTGGAAATAGGATCACAGATGTAGCTGAGCATTACATTCAACAGAGACAGCTTCCCACCTTTCCATCCACAAATTGGGTGAATGTTGGTCATGGGAGACCAAATGGGCCTAAGAGAGTCTTCAAATCGCTGTGTCAGGAGTCCAAGTCAGTCTGTCTGTGCACGTAGTGTCTGTCCATGTTTTGTCAACTAACCTTGTGTTAGTTCTGTGCCAAATATTTGAGTAACACACAGTATTGATTTTAAAGCCTCCTCTGAAGGGCTACATATTATAAATCATCTACATGGACACAAGGGCCGAGCCAGGAGTTGTAAACTCTGGAATGTCATCAGCTTCAGCTAGCATGAACTGATCAATACACTGTTCTTGTTCTTCCAAGAGCTCTACGACCTTTTTTTACCAACACTGTGTCTGTCAGCATTGTTCAATACACCCTTCTTAAATGCTATATTCCATGTTTGGGGGCCCTGCCCCGGTCCAAAAAACTGACAGGCTGAGACAGGGGCAGCGAAGGACCTAAGTCCTGCCACTTCCCAAACTGCTGGTTTGGCAAATGAGATGTGGGGGTGGAGCCATGAATCACTGTGCACAATCAGCATGATCATCAACAGAGACTAGAGTCTTGCTATACGCCGTCTTGTTAGGTCTGTCAAAGGGTTTAAATTTATTTTTTAGTCTTGTCATTTGGTCTTGTCATTTCCTGTTTTATTTTTAAATTAATTGTCTTCCCCTTGTGTTTACTTCCTCTTCCTGCCTGTGTTTCCCCCGCCCTGATTGTTTCCCGCTGTTCCCCATTACTGAGTGTATTTATTACGTCTCCCCAGCTTTGTGCCAGTGGGAACAACAGGAAAAGGCTACAGGACACATAGAAAGCTTTAGTGGAGTATTGAAGAAAGATTATATGGTAGAATTTAAGGTTAGGTGAGGTTTTTTTAATTTCTATTTATTAAATTAATTAAATATCAATTAAGTACTAGAAAACCGAGCAGTTATGTAGGGGGCCCCCGCTGTATATCAGGGTCGGGTATCGAATCAGGCAAGTGCGAACAGAGGAAATACGTCAAGTGATTTGGCCAATAAAAAAGGAGTTAGGCCATTCTATGGTTCAATAAAATCCCCCAAAATGAAGAAATTGAAACAAAATGGCCGACTTCCTGTTTGGAATAGACAGTTGGTGCTACAGACTTTTGTGTGTCTGGTCAAAGGGACACGTTACTGATTTCATGTTCCAACTCCATAAAAAACCCCCATGGGAGGGGTTTTGAAAATTTCAAGGTGCTTGCCATTTTGCCTCCGCCATTGGTGGACCACATCAGATGTTGAGGTCGCCACCCTTGACCTGTGTATCAACTTTCCCCATGATATGAGTTTATTAAAGCCATCAAAAGCCAAAAAACTGGTCACTTTCTATTACCACTGGGGCGCCATGGTAAGGCATGCATAATATATTAGACGTTCAGGGCTGAGTCCCCATCATGCTCAGAAAATCTGAAGCTTCTCAGATAGAGTATGTGAGCGTGAGAGTCGTTTGAAATTAGATGGCAAATTGCCAGTTTGCGAGCCCTAGTGGACGCCCTTTTACTAATATGTGCAGAGCACAACTTTTGCTCACTAGGTCTGGAGATATTCTGCACCAAATTTCAAAATCAATCGGAGAACAAGTTCGTTTTCATCAGAAAATTCAAAATGGCCGACTTCCCGTTGGGAATTTCAACTTCCTACCAAGAGACAATTTTGTTAGTACATGTATGTTAACATCTCTACAATTTTTGTTGATCAACAAAGTTTGAATTTTCCTAGGGGATTTTCAACTTTTTAGGGCGCTACTCAATTTTGTGTAACGTTGAACACCCCAAAATGCAATTTCGGGCAGGCCATAGGAATGTCAATTATACAACTTTTTAACAATGGGAAAGGGTTGAAATTTGGGAAAAAGATGTACAGGAAAAAAATAACTAGAAAACAGGGGTTCTTAGAACCCTTGGTATCATGATCGGTATCAGATGGGGCGGTGCGAACAGAGGGCAATAAATGTCAACATTTGGCCAATACACAAAGGAATTTGGCCATTATGGTTCAATGTGAAAATCCAGCCAAAATGAAAGTGGAAGAAAAGGCTGACTTCCGTTTGGAATAGACAATTGGTGCAAGAGACTTTTTTTGTATAAAACTCTTATGGGAGGGTTTGAAAATTTCAAGAGGCCTATGGGGGATTTCCCTTAGTGTGGACCATATCAGATGTTAGATTTCACCCTTGACCTGTGTATGAACTTTCACGATGATACAGTTTCTTCGATCAAGCCAAGAACTGGTCACCTCCTATTACCACTGGGGGCCATGTGTCAGAGCGTATATATATATATATATATATATTATATATATTTTACACACTAATTTTTTATATATTTCCACCCATCTAGTGATCTTTTAACTATCTGTATCTATGTCTAGTTATGTATATATTGGCCCCGGGTTTTTGTGTAATTACAGATTGTAATCGCATATCATATGTTCTTGGGTATGTATGTATGTTGCATTACTGTGCCTTCCCTTATGTGTTTATATATAGGTACCAAATTAATTTCTGTTCTGTGCGTGTTTATGTGTACAAGAGAGTTCTGTACTATGCATAATTATACATGTATATATACTGTCCGTGTGCTTCTGTAGGTAGGTGTGTGTGTCGTAGGGAAGCTTGCATGAGTGTGAATGTGTATGTACAAATAGATTACATAGAAGTGTATGTATATACATACTGTATGCATAGAGTTCCCCAAAATACCACGCTAACGTTAATTATTCCAATTGTAAATATGTGCCTATATATTCAGTAATATTAGTAGTATATATATTTATGATTGTTTGGGTGTGTATGTGCTCACTTGTTGTGTAGATATATTGGTAGATATTCTAGATAGTGGAATTTTGAAAAAATCTGCACCTATCAGTTTTAAATTCCTTTAATGATCTTATTTTCCAGTTGCTCTCGACTGTTGTACCACTGTGTTCTCCCATTGTTGCACAATGTCACTGTGCTTTCTTTGTTTCTATTTTGTTTGCGTTTGTGTCTTTGTTTTGTTTTTGCTTAGTTTTTTTTCTCCATGTGCTCTTGTTACTGTCTTCCCTCGTCTTCTGTCCCCTTCCTGTCTCTCCCCACTCTCTCCCTCCTTTTCACCTCTCTCTGTTTTTTCCACCAGTAGCATCATTACACCTAAACCTAACATCCTGGAACATACGAAGGGAAACAGCTCCCCCGCCAAAGAACCAAGGTATTAAACCATCTACAAAACTGAAATCAGACATCTGTTTATTACAAGAAAGCATCTTACAAAGCAGAATCTCTTAAACAAAAACCAGATGGATTAGCGACCTTCCCTCAACACAACTCCAAAAAAACTGGGACTTCCATTTTGATTAACAAAAATGTACCATATTCCCATTGTACTACCATAACTGATCCTGAAAAGGCGTTATATTATAATTAAGTAATACTGACAAAGGGAACATGGCAATAGCTAGCATCTATATTTACTCAGACACCCACTTTCTTCCTCTTCTTCTCACAATTATCCAACTTTCCCAACTCCAACATCATTATGAGTGATTTTAAATGCTGAACCCAGCTCTTGACCGTTCTTCAATCACTTTGTCACATAAACCATCTAACTCCTCATCTACTGTCACCAATATATGTCAGAAATTGGTATAGGACATTTGGAACTTCATAACCCTGACAATAGAGAATATTTTTTCTCCTCAGTCCAAAAACATATTCTGGTATTGATCTTTTTCTGATCAATAACTCACTCACACACAAGTAATAAGACCAATATTCAAGTATTATTATTTGACCAACCCATCACTCTTACATTTTACATACTCAACAATCCCCCCACCCCCAGATGGCCTTTAACAACACACTTTAAAGACCCAGGTTTTTAAAAAATACTCTGAAGAGGAATGGGCAGCCTTTATGGAATCCCAAAAGCACCCCAGATATATCTGCAAGCATTCTCTGACAAACAGCTAATGTAAGTTCTAAGAGGCAAAATAATTTTATATTCCACATTTAAGAAAAAGAAGAAAATGCAAGAAGACACTTTTACATCAGGAGATCAAAAGATTAGAGATCTTGACCTCTCAGACACCTTCAAATTCAATCAATAAAAAGTTGCCAAAACCAAACACAAACTTAGCAACCTTCTTAACAAAATGACAGAATCGATCTCATCAGATTTCAACAGCACTTGTTGGGAAAAAAAACCGGTAAACTCTGGCAACCAACTGAACAACAAACTGAAAAAGTAACATCAATGAAGCAAAAAATGACTCAGGTAACACTTCACAAGACCATCCTGCAATAAATGAAACTTTTAGAGACTACTATTCCAAACTATCACTCCAGACCACACTACCACTTCTACAAGCTGATCCTTTCTGAGGGAGTGTTTCTTTCCAAACTTTCTACAATCCAAACGAAAATTTGGACATCCCTCCCCACAGAAGAACTCAAGAGACATTACAACTTATGCCAAATAACAACTCCCAGGACTAGATGGCTACCCAGCAAGAATTCTTAAACATTTTTGGCCTTTGCTCTCACCATTATATCTCAAAATGGCTTTGAAATCCTCAATAATTCTAAAAATTCCCCTCTTTTGAAAACAGCTAACTACATTGATCTTAAACCAAACAAAGACCCAACACTTTGCTCCAGCTACCGTCCCTATCTTTTATAAATACTGACATCAAAATAATAAGCAAGGCTTTGGCATTAAGCTAGAACTGAGTTAAAGCATTCATCTGGATCAGACTGGGTTCATCAAAGGGAGATACTCCTCAGAAAATATGCAAGATTATTTAACATAATACACCCATACCAGATCAAACTAAAAAAAAATCAACATCCTTGATACTAACCTTGGATGCTGAAAGGCACGATAGGGTAGGTTGGCCATGTTCTTTCCTCCCCTTTAAAAACTTTGGCTTCCATATTTCACCAACTGTATAAGAATCTATATAACACACCTTCAACTTAGTAATCACCAATGGCTAATATCTAAACCATTTATTCTAAACAGAGGTACCAGACAAGGATGCCGTTATCCCCATTACTTTCGCTCTCTTCATGAACCACTAGCTGCTGCCATAAAACAGAACAACAGCATCACAGCATTCAAACCATCTCACACCATCACAAAATAAGTCTATATGCCGATGACATCCTCCTATCATAACATCCCCCCCAACCTCTCTTCAACACTCCATAACCTGATAAACAGCTTGACAGGATCTCTGGATATGCTATCAATTGGTCCAAATCTGAGATTCTGCCCCTTTAAATAAATTAGATTGGGAAGCTGGGGATTAGGGCGTACCTATAAGCACTCACCCCAATCCATTAAATACCTTGGAATCCATGTGCCCACAAACCCAAATGATATATTCAACTTAATTTCAATCCATTATTAAATAACATCAGAAAAGATTTGGATAGATGGAACAGACTCACACTCTCACTAATTGGTATTTCCTCAGTAAGATGAAAAATCCTCCCAAAAATCAACTATCTTTTTCATGACACCTGTAAACCCCCCCCAGGTTGGTTTTTTTCCCTTAACTCAATAGTCAATAATTTCTACTGGAAAGGAAAAAGACCCGGATCAAATTAACTACACTGCAAAACCCAAACAGTATGGTGGACTAGATGCACCAAATTTCTACCAAATTTCTTCCCCCCAACTCCAGTACATCCGGCACTGGTCAAGTAACTCCAATGCAGCCTGGCTTAACACAGAACAGGCCATTTGTAGGGTATCCCCATTCAACTCATTGCATCAATAGATAAGTCTGGGCAAAACCCTGAACTTTTCCAAGTTTATGCTCCATAAATACACTTTGACTCCCGGGATAAAATCTAATAATATTCTCAGCCCCATTTTCCCATCAGCCCTCACCCCTCTGGCATAACCACATGTTTCAAATTAATAAACAACCTATCAACTTCCCCGTTTGGAAACAAGAGGAATAATTAGCCTGGGACACCTTTTCCTGAGGGGTTTTCTCATGTCATTTGATCTCTTAAAGAAACATACAACCTACCCCAGCAATGTCTTTTCCAAAACTTGCATTTGAAAGACACCATAAAAAGAAAATAGATATTCATTACTTCCACAAACCCAAAGGGCCTCCACTACTACTAAAACTTAAATCAATGAAAATACAAAAATACTCTCCCAAATACATAAACTTTTTCACACCATGATGACACAGTTTCTATACCCCAAACAAATGGACTCAGACCTGGACACACAAGTGACATTATTTGGGTATCAGTCTGCAACAATACATTCCCATGTCAGCCAACTCCAAAACTCAGTTGATTCAATATAAGGTATTACATAGAACACATCACCATCCATAAAAAGTACAAAATGGGCTTCTTAGACAGCGACACTTGTTCCCTCTGCCCCACTGCAGCAAGAAATCACTACCACGCATTCTGGCTATGCACCCCAGTTCAACGTTTTGGTCTGATATCATGGATAGTTATCCCAGATCCTCAGTGTCAGCATTCCCTCCCTCCATTTCCTGCTTGGGGATCTCTCCAATTGACAATCCCCCACCATTTCCATACATTCATACTGGTTGCATTTAAACCCTCGCTAAAAGACCATTTTACTAAACTGGAAAAACAGAACAAAACTATCAATAAACCACTGGACCAACCTGCTAGTAAACCATACAAACTTAGAACAACTGACATGGACACTAAGGACAACCTCACAACATTCCATCTCCTTTGGGCCCCTTCCTACAGTATATTCCCGGCTGATTCCTCCCCAAATTCATAAATAATTTGGGTGATATTGTGATTCATGATGCTATTTTCCCCTTTCCCTTTTCCTCTGTTTTTCAGATCGTTCACTGTTTCTCTGTCCTTGTTCTGTGTAAATTTGTCCGGTTTGTATATTGTTGTCTGTGTCTTTGCTCCATGTTTTGTTGTCTGTTTTCAGTTTGTCAACCCGTTTTCCCGACTATTGTTCTTTCCCAAGTCTACGCGTATTATAACCATTCATATCTCTTTTGCATTTCCTTATTGGTGCCCTTTTCCACTTGTCCCTGGGGCTGCTCTTCGCTCTGTAAGGCCCGACTGGCTCTTGCTCTCCCTTGCAGGCTGGTTATGTCCGGTGTCTCGCCTCCTAAACCCCCGGGGTGCTGGATCCATGCTTTCTCTGGGCCCTGGGGCTTTTCTGGTCACTCCTGGGGTGCTGGCTGGTCCTGGGGGTTTGGGATGGTCGGCCCTCCTGTTGCTCCCCACCCTCTCCTTCCCTACCCCTCCCTCTTGCCCCCTCCCTGCCTGTACCTCGGCCCCCCTTCCCCCCTCCGGGTGGATGGGGGCCCTCTTTGGCTGAAGGCTGGAGCGGTGATCTCTCCTAGGGGGGGCGCCAGCTCATTCTACACAGGCTCTTTTTTTGGACTTGATCCCATTGCCGGTGACCTGTTACTGGCTGGAGGCCTGGGTCCCCTGTCCTGTACTGTTCGGAGGTGGTGGAGTGGGGAAAGAGTCGACAGTGCAGTGGGGCGTGCCGGCCCTGGTACTTTCTCCCCGGGGGTGGCTTGGACACCTATGTCTTGAGCACCCTTGGGGTTGCCCTGTTCGGTCTGGGTCGTTCGCCCCTCGACTCTGGGGCCTCACACCTCACCACCACCACACTGCCTCTTATTGCGCACCACACTCCCCACAACTCACCATATACATTTACTTTAGGCACTATAGGGCACATCAGTTAGGCCCCATGGTAGTGTGGGGTGGGTGGTGGGGTAAGGAGAGAGCAGATTGCAGTGCTATAGCGCTGCATCCCATCTACCCCATTGTCTCCCCCCCTTCTCTACTTTTAATGCAGCACATTCATTCCTTGGGGGGAACTCCTTGGCCTGGCTTTGAATCAGGGGAGGCTGCAGGTACCCATCTCTGTGGCCCTCGACCTCCCCGTTGCCTATTCCACCCAACTTTAATCACCACACTACACCCAGGGTAGCACTCATACAGGGGGGAGAATATTCTTTCAGGATCGAAATATATGCTGACAGCCCTTTGGGGCTCAGCTTCCCGTTGTGTCGGGGCCGGGGTTGCTGGCCCGTTCCGGTGTGGCTGCGCGTCTGCTGTGGCTCGTGGTGGCTGGGCCTTGCTTGGGATGGGACACCTTTTTGGGGCAAGGTCATGGGTCTGCCTCGCTACCCTGGGATTGGCGGGGACACCCGTGCGCCTTCCGTCCGGGTTGACTCCTCTTACCCGTTCCTGATTCCCGGGCCTCGCCGGGCCTGGTTGTCTATTCCTTCTGCCTGCACGGTGGCGGCCTCTTTCTGGCTGGTTGCCGCCCCTTCTTGGGGCCAGGCCCCTGGGTCCGTCCCCCGGTGGTTGGGGGCCTGCCTTCTCGGTGGGGGTGTGGGGGGGTGGGGTTGGGGTTGGGAGCGGGGTTGGGTGTTGGTGGTGGGGTGGCTGGGGCTGGTGTTGGGTGGGGGTGGTCCCTCTTGTCCCGGGCCTCCCTGGCTTGTTGTGGCACGAGGGGACGTCTGGCTGTGCCTCTTCTTGGTCCCTGGGTCTGTGTGTTTCTCTCTGTCGGGTTGGCTCTCTGGGGTCCTCCTGGAGGTTTCCTCCGCCCGGGTAGGCGGTGGCTCGACCAGTGGGCCCCTGCTCATCGTCATAGCTGCTCTGGGCTTCGTGCTAATCACTTATGCATGTTGGCTCAGGGTGTCGACGTCTGTTCGTCCCATTGTTGAGTACTGATGGGACTGCCAGAATGGGCTAAATCACTCTTCAGGCGTAACACTAAAATCATTTTCTCTATTATTCCTACATTTCTCCTCGCCCCTCGGTGCCCTACTCTCTGTAGGGTTTGATTTTTTAATTATTTAGATTTTTCTGTTTATTTACTTTATTAATTTAATCATTATTAGTACTATCTCTCTTCTCTCCTTATTTTGAGACATTGGTTTCTGGGAATCATGCTGCTTCTCACATTCTTGATTCCTATGGCACTGCCTGTTTGAACTCTCTCCCCACCCATACTCTCTCATCCTGTTTATCATCTGTTTCCCTCAATACTAAGGTGTAGCACTATCCCCTCTGGTTCTCTATAAGAAAATCAAATAAAGAAAGACAACTTAGTTTCCAGAGAGGGTGCGGGGTCCACACATGCACAAAAATATAAAAATACTTTTGCAAAAGAAAAATGCACCAATCCCATAAATAGTTGAAACCTTCCATCTTGTTTTGGTGTTCTTTATGGGAATAAGTGCTGACACAAAAAAACAAAAAAACTATGTCATAACAGAACATGGACCAGGCATTTGGGGCATTTGGCCCGTGGGACCACATCGAATGTTGAGGAGCCAGCCTGACCTGTGTATCAATTTTCTGATGATCGACTTTATTTGTGAACAAAAGCCAAAGTATTTTCTTGAAAAGTTGTCAAAATTTGCCCACGCCCCCCAGGCGTTTAATCAAACCTCACAGCGTTTGGACTGTAGCTTCACTGAGTTTTATTTATGTTTTAGAAGAGTAATGAAGTTGAGGGAAATAAATTGTGAAATCGGTAAAAGTAAAAAGTAAGAAGGACACTTCCTGTTACCACACGAGTAAAGGGTTGATATGAATACTCGAAGCGTTCAGGGCGCGTCCCGTCATGCTCAGAAAATTTTAAGTTGCTAGGATCAGTATGTGAATGTGAGAGCCGTTCAGGGGCGGGCGCCAAAGTTTTCGACCCTAGCGTACGCCCTTTGACCTCATTATCGCAGAGCACAACTTTTGCTCCCGCTAGGTCTGGAGATGTTCTGTACCAAATTTCAGTCGATCGGACATTCCTAGGACCGGATTGTTTCATCAGAAAATGCAAAATTCAAAATGACCGACTTCCTGTTTGGAGTAGACAATTGGTGCAACACACTTTTGTGCGCTGGTCTAGTTGCACATGTGTACCGATTTTCATGTTAACTCCATAAAAACTCCTATGGGAGGGTTTTGAAAGTTTCAAGGCGCTATGGAGCCATTTGCCGCTCATGGATGTGGCCCCATCAGATGTTAAAAGGGCGTCACCCTTGACCTTTTATCACATTTCATGATGTCGACTTTTAAAGCCATCAAAAAAAGCGTATTTTCTTGGCAAAAATCGGAAACCTGGCACCGCCATACAGACACCGTTATCGTAGCTTCACGGTTTTTCGTAAGAACTCCCAATGTGTTGTGGATGTTTTAAAAGTGCAATGAAGTCGATGGGGTCACCTATGTCGTATCAGAACATGTAACGTACGCTGGCACTGTGAGGCATTGGCCGCCCTGGGCGGGACCACATCAAATGTTAGAGGACGCCAGCCTTGACCTATGTATTAATTTTCATGATGATAAAGACTTTATTTAAACCATCAAAGCCAACATTTTCTTGAAAAATTGTCAAGATTTGCCTTTTCCCACGGACGCCGTTAACCCTAGCCTCACAGCGTTCGGACTGTAACTAGAAGTGTTATTTATGTTTTAGAAATGTAATGAAGTTGATGGAGTAAATTATGTGAAATCGGTAAAAGTAAAAAGTAAAACGGACACTTCCTGTTTTCCACGAGGGGGGCTGAGTGGCTTGATATGAATACATCGGGAAAGTTCAGGGCCGTCCCGTATGCTCAGAAAATTTGAAAAATTTTGGGGGGATGCTGTAGAAAGGGGCTGTGAGATGCTGTGAGATCGCGAGAGTCTGTGAAATTTCAGATTCAACATGGCGGCCCCAGCAGCTGAGACTAAGATTTAGCAAAATCGTCTTTGCCGACTTATTTAGTGCTTTAAGCAGACCAATTAAGTTAGACCGACAACGCTGTACATAGCTTCACTCAAGGTGGAGGATCTTGAAGATTTCATCGGCGACTATTTCTTTTGGGGCGCCATGGAAGACTCAACACTGAAACTTGCGGGACCCAAACAATAGGAAGAAAACAGACTCCTCTACTGATACACAGGACCTTGAGAACGGATGTCAGATAAGCGTCCTCGATTCGATCAATAAAAAACTGACATACTTAAGATGCTCCATGATGAGATTAAGGACCCGAAGGGGAGCTGGTTTACTCACCAGCAGATATCCGACCTGCAGAGGGGCAACACGACCTCCGCTCCAGCTGAAGCAGCCGTCCGTCAGAGGTAAATATCCTTAAAAAGAATAAATCTCTGAAGGAAACCGTCCTTGACATACAGACAAGGAGCATGGGGACAACCTGATCTTTTCAGGGATTCAGAATCTACACGGATGACCCAAGTCCCTAGTTAAAAACTTCATGGCTTTGGGTCTTAAACCCGAAAGAGACTTGAATAACATCACTTTCCCCGTTCCCCCCTTGGACCCCCAAGGGCCGCCACCGTCCTATCATCGCTAAATTGAGCACTTTAAGCAAAAAGAACTCGTCAAGAGCAAGGCGGGAGCTGAAGAACCATTGGGATGAATGACAGTTTCCACGGAAATTATGAGGCCAAAGTCTTTCCTATTCTGAAAGAAACAGACAGCAGGCAAGCCGGGTGCACTTGTGGTGGACAAACTCTAATTTGATGGCCAGCTGTTCGGGAATCCTCCATCCCCAGCTTTCTAAGAAGCGATAAGTAACCACAAAACAAATGGCTTAGATTTCTAAATATATCTCTGTTAGTTTAAAGTATATAGAAAAGCAATCAAATCTCACAATTCAAATGTTTCACTTTACCAAATGTCACCCCCACTAGGGATCCCCTTCCTTCTTTTATTCTTTTTCTCCCCCTCTCTGTGTTTCTCCATGTACCCTCTCCCTCTCTCTCCCTCACCCCCTCCCCCCCCCACCCTATGTCCCCCTCTGTTTGTCATGACTCTCTGTGTCACAATGTGTTTGTTGTTAGTTTCACAGGCTTTATGGTGCCTTTTATGATACATATCATGACTCATTGTATACATCTGTCCCCCAACATCTACATGGTCTTTAAGCAACACCTTACACCCACCATCCCGACATTCCCCAGCTCACAAACCACAACATTCTATTTACATTACACTGTCACTAACTCAGTGTCTGAACATCCTCTCTTCTTATGTCTAAGTTACACTTAGTTTCCTGAATGTACATGGCATCGCTCACAGACAAAAGAATTAAAATCCTGGACTATGTCTCTAAACTAAAAACAGATATTCTTCTTTTGCAAGGACACATCTACTACAATCAGAAGAAAACCTCTTCAGATTCAAATTATAATATTATATTTTCATCTTGTTATAACAGTAGACAAAGAGGGGTCTCTATTCTAATCCAAAGAGTCCCGTTTACCAAACTGTTTGATAACAGACCAGAGGGCAGATACATTATTATTCAAGCACGATTTTTGATAAACAATATACCCAAATTTCCAATCTGTATGCTCCCAATAGTGATGATCCAGCCCCTTTTTTCATACAGTTTTCTTTCATTTATCAGACTTAAATGCTAACTCAACTACTATTATCGGAGGTGACTTAGGTGTAAGGTGACATAGTCTTAAATCCTTCTGTAGACCGATCAAACATGCCAATCAGGCAGAAACAATTACAATCAGTCCTAACCATAGGGACTATATGAAAGATTTTGGACTAGATGATGTCTGGAGACTCAAAAACCCAACAACAAGGGAATATACTTTCCAGTCATTTTCAAGAATTGACTTTTTTCTTTCAAATAACTCCATCACACACAAAATTACCACTAGAATTCACCCAATCATCATCAGTGACCATGCACCTATATCCCTCAGTCTGCAAACTGACACTTACCGTAAACCTCCTCAAGACTTGGGGTTCAACATATCTCTACTTAAAGATCCCGAACTTGATCAAATGGTAAGGAAATGGGCAGACTTTCTAAAAAATAATGACTTTCCAGATTTCTCCTCTTTACTTTACTTTGGGGAAACCTGAAGGCCGTAATTAAAAGGTAAAAAAATATCACTCTTCATACAAGAAAAAAAGGAACAACAAATAGAGACAGATATTGAGGAAAAATTAAACAACTTTAGGATTATATTAAATCCAAGCGAACAATTACAATCTGAGTTACAAATGCAAAGTTATGCCTCGACAACATTTTATCAAAAAAAACAGATTTTTACACAACAACTGAGATACAATGTTTTTAGACTAGCAACAAATCAGGCAAATTTCTTCAAATTTAGTACAACGAACAGAGAAAATCTTTTATAACAGCAATACAAGGGTCCTACTGGCAAATATACTCAATCACCTCAAGAAATCAATCAGATGTTTTATAGCTTTTCCACAAGCTATGTTACAACAGTTAACCCCAACAAAGATGATATTCACACATTTCTCAACAATCTAAAGCTGCCTGAACTAACATCTGAATGCAGAGACATCTTAGATGCTCAATGACTATCAGTGAATTACAATGTGCATTAGATAGTATGTCACGGCAAAGCACCTGGTCCAGATGGTTTCCTGCTGAATTCCTTAAACATTTCGCTAAGCTGCACCTCTTTTTTCAGAACAGTTATGGAAATTGAAAATAAAGGCTATATAAGCGCTCACATGAACACAGCTGCAATAAAGTTATTATTGAAACCAGATAAAGACCCCCGCATCCTTTGCTAGCTATCGCCTCTGTGCTAATCAACTCTGACATCAAAATTATATGGTAAATGGTGTTGCATTTGATAGCGCTTTCCCGTCTACGACAGCTCAAAACGCTTTTACACTACATTTTCCATTCACCATTCACACACATTCACACTGATGCCAGAAAGGGTGCCCTGCAAAGGGGCCAACAGCTCATCAGTATCTTGCTCAAGGACACTCGACATGCCTGGGGCGGGTTGAACCAGTGATCTTCCTATCACTAAACGACCTGTTCTACCACTGAGCCACAGCCCCTATATCTAAAGCAAAATTATCCCGACTATAATTCTAGCGATCAAACAGGATTTATTAAAGTTTATTAAAGGCCTAACCCGACACCCCCACCTAACAACTTTAGAAGGCTTCTAAATCGTCAATTTGACACAGTGCTGCAATAGAAGCGATCATTATATCACTTGATGGGAAAAAACCTTTTACAAGTCAAAGTTAACTGGTCCTTTCTCTTACTGTACTTCATAAATTTGGTTTGGTGACTCCCTTTATCAGTGGGTTTCAACTCTGTATAACTCATCAAAAGCTACTGTCACGACTAATGGGGTCACTTCACAAAGCTTCACTTTGCAAAGGGGAACTAGACAAGGATGTCCCTTCTCCTTACTGTTTGCAATTTTTATCGAACCATTGGCTGCAGGTGCGTCGAACAACAATATCAAAGGTATCTGCTCTCTGAAGTCTGAACACAAAATTAATCATCCGGATGACATTTTCTTTATTTAGAAAAACCAAAACATCAATGAAGGAAGTATGTAAACTCTTCACAACCTTCTCATGCCCCATCAGATTACTCCATCAACTGGTCAAAATCAATTATACTTCCTTAACAGAGAACTCATGAAATCCTGCAATCCCAAAAAACTCATTGTTGGAATAACCTTCCTATCTCACTGTTGGGACGAATAGCTACTGTCAAGATGAAAATATTACCTCAAATCAACTATCTCTTCTCCATGATCCCATTTAACCACAACAAAATGGTTCCAAACATTAGATTCAGCTATCAGTAAATTCTACTCAAAGAACAAAAAGGGTACAATCAGCCTGGCTACTCTCCCGAAGAATAAGTCTGAAAAGGGGGACTGGAGCTCCCAATTTTCTGCATTACTACCTAGCTAATCAGATACAATACCTTATCAAGTGGATCCATCCACAGGAAGAATATAACTCCTGGATGGAACTAGAACAGTTAGACTGCAACCATATAAACTCGCTGATCTACCCTTATCACCTCCATTCTTAAAAATCATTCCTGCTTCAAAGAAAACCTTTATCGCCTCCACACTGTCTGCATGGTGGAGAGCCCTTGAAATCCGGTTCCCACTTCAACCCCGTATACTCTCACCAATCTGGTACAACCCAGACTTTGTGAACAATAAAACCCCTCTCTATCTCAGTACATGGGCAGAGAAGGGTCCCATCTCCATCACCTCCTCCAAGATAACATATTTATACATACACAGACTTATACCAAACCTTTAGAATAAGAAATGGAAATTTTCTCCAATATCTGCAGGTAAAAAAAACAATTACAAAGAGAATCCCAACACTTTAGTCCACCTCTCAGCCACCTGATTTACAGCCACCTGAATTTATCAAATACATCACCAAATTGTTGCCCAAAAATAAGAAAAACCTCTCAAAAAAGTATAGTTTTTCCCCTCAAAGACAGACTCTATACATTTACCAATCCCAAAATGGGGGGAAAAAAACATCCATGCCCTTAGACCATGATTTTGGACTCAGATCTGTGGGAACACATTTAGCATGACAAAAATACTAACCTACAACTGATCCAATTTAAAGGGTTCTCCACAGACACATTAACGCAGTATAAAATGTATAAAATGGTTTCTCACAGTCTGACTTGTGCACCTAATGCACTCAAAAACTCAACTTATTTATGCACTGTGGTATGTTCTCCTGTATTTCAATTCTGGGCAACAATTCAGAAACTCTCTTCTATTTTGGACTGCAGGATCCCACAATCTCCAAACTTATGCTATTTGGGGATTTTACTGGGGACAGTACCAGTCATTCACCTCCAACCCACGCTTGCAGCTCTCGCCATCGCTAAAAAAAACCATCTTGGTTAATTGGAAGGACAAAGAGGCAATCAACATTACCATTTGGGTAAACCTCCTCTTTGAGCATATCTCCTTGAGAAAAAATCTCTTCCGAAAGAACCAATTGACATCTTTTACAGAAAAAAGGTCTCCATTTATTAGAGCTCTCAATATAAATATATAGTTTATTCTTGTTTCCTTTTTTTTTGTCCTACATTGTTTTGGCAGAAGAATAATCTCTATTTATTAGAGCTCTTAATATAAATTCATAGTCTGCTCTTGTCTGTTAGCATATGCTGACCCCCTCATAAATTTGAGCTGTTCCAGAAAATATTCATTCTTTCCGTGCCTTTGTTCTGATCCCCAACTTTTTCCTCTTTCTTATTTTCAGTTGAATAACCATCTCTTCATTAAATGATGGATCCAGGGGCTCCAAGCTGGGTGCTGGCACAAGGGATTCTTTCCTCTTGTCCTGGTGTTTCTCTCGATTCTGAGAGGCTGCCAGCAGCCCTCCGGAGTGGATGTGTCCATGTCTTTCCCTTGGCCCTGGGTTCTGGCCCCTGTTCCGGGGTCCGGGGAGATGGTGCTCTCTCCTCGTGGGGGTCTGGCTGGCTCTGGGGTGTGGGACGGGGGGCTTCCCAGTTCCTTTTCCCGCCCTGTCCCCCCCTCTCTTGTCTCCCCCTGCCTGCTCCTCCCCTCTCCCATCCCTGGGGTGTCTGGGGTCCTCTGCCCGTGGGGTTGGCTTGGGGGCCAGGGCCCCTTCTGGGGAGGGGGTGGTGGGTGTGGGGTGCTCTGGCCCCATGCTCAGGCAATCGCTGGCCTGCATATCACCACTGGGTTCCCAAACTCAGCTTTTCTCGATCCTGATCCCGGGGCCAGCGTTCCTGGGCTGTGATGGGGCCAAGCCCGGGCCCGGGGGCCCGTTCCCAGGGGAGACTTGTCTCCTCGTGCTGGGGCGGATCAGTGTTACGGTGGGTCGGGGGCCTCCCTCACGCAGGGGCATCCCGGGCTTGGGGAAGCGATCTGGGTCCTTGATGGGGATTGTTTGCCGGACAGCACTGGCTTGCGCATTTGGCTCCGGCTGGTGGAGTGCTGTCGATCCTTCCCGGGTGTGCTGGCTGGTCGCTGCATCTCTAATTCTGCGCGGCTGCTGGGGCTCTGCTCTGGGGCTGCAGCTTTCAGGGTCATGGTGTTGGTGGGGCCTGCTGGTTTGTGAGATCTCCTGGCCCCGGCCTCTTGATCCTGGGGGCCCAGTGCTTCAGGGGCTATGCCCATCTCTTCTACTCCCTCCGGCTCTGTTCCCCATGGGCCGGGGCCACAAACTGCCTCTTAATGTGCACTTCACATATCTTGACCTCACTCTACATAGTCACATTTAGGCACATATAGGGACTCAAACATAGGGGCTTTGAAGACAGGTGGGGGTGAGGCGTGGGATGGTGGTGAATGCAGTGCTCAGGGCACTGTGTCTCCCCTCTCCCACCCACTTGTTCCCCTGCTCTTCAATTTTATACATAAATATACTCCACACTTTTGGGGTTTAGGTGGCTTGGGGATTTGGATTAGGGTTGGGTGCAGGTCCCTTATCCTGCAGCCCCCTGTTCTTCCTGCAGCCTCTCCTGCCCTTCCAACTTTTAAAACCCCATTACAGGGTGCACTAAAACGTTCTGGGTGAAAGACTTCGTCTGGCAGGGAAGCCTCATGGTTGGGATCACTAAATGGATTCGGCCATTCTGGTGGGACCCTCCCCTCGAACTCGGGGCGCAGGAGTTGGGCCTGGGGGTCCCACGCTATAGTGGGCCCCTGATGCCTGTGGCCTCAGTGCGGTGCCAGCAGCTGGTTTTGGGTGTGGCGGCTGGTCGGTATGGTCAGGGGGGCTGTGGTGGGGTCTTTTCTGGCGAGGTTGGTGAGTGGGTCGGCGTTGCGTTTGCGTCCTAAGGTGGATTCGGCCTGCCCCGCCTGTGCTCTCGGTTGTCTCTGTGGGTGGGGTGGGGCCTGTCCATTCTCTGCGCTGGTCCGTCCCCGCTTTTTCCTCTCCCCTTTTCCCCCCTCGCCCACACTGGCCCCATGGTTTGCGTTCGGACCGGCCGTGGCCTTCGGGTTCCGCCCGGTGATTACCTGCTGCGTCGGGCCGGTCTCCTCGCTCTCTCATCCCCCTCCCTCCCGGGGCTGGTCGCGGGTCTTGCCTCATGGCGGCGGTGGCCTCCTGTCTCCCGGTGTTGGGGTGGCTGGGGGTATGGGAGGTGGGGGTTGGGATGGGGGGTGGATGGTGGGGTGGTTGGGCATGGGTGGGCCCTGTGTCGCTGGCCTTGGACCTGTCCTGGCCTCCTGGGAGTGGTGGTTTCTGTCTCCTCCTGGTCGTTGGATCTGCGTGGTTCTCGGTGGCCGGTAGCTTCGGGTTTGGCATTCCCTCTCCACTTCCCGGTTGTTTTGGACACCTGGCCGATCTGGCCATGAGGGTCGTGTAGCGCTCGGGGTTGGTTTTTCTAAAACATGCATGTTTATCCAGACCTTTTTAACTCCTCCGAAACATTGATGAGTACTGATGTGAACTACTAGTATGTGCCAAATCATTCGTCGACTTCTCACTAAGGTCATATTTTCTCCACATACTTCTTTCATTTGTGTTCTTGGTAGCCTACTCTATACGTTAGATCCTCCACTACTCTGGTGTTCAATACTGTTGGGTTAGAGCTTTTATGAGACTATGCATATTTTAGTCTTGCAGCAAAGCTATTAATATTTGGGGCATGTATGTGACCATCACCGGCCCTCCTGGAATCTAATCTTACTTATTTTTTGGAATTTCCTGTTATAAGCCAGAGAGGGCGTGCACACCTGAGTGACAAAAGGAAATAAATGACAGACAGGAGATAAAACAAAACAAAAAGGGAAGTTTACAGACAAGCAGTGCTATTGGAATAAAAAAAATGTGTGCTACTGTGTCATTCCCAACACCTTCATCCCACACCCAATAGTATTGAACACCAGGTAGTGGAGGACCTAACCGTATAGAGTAGGCTACAGAACAAAATGAAGAAAAGTATGTGGAGAAAATATGACCTTAGTGAGAAGTTGGACGAATGATTTGGCACATACTAGCAGTTCAAATCAGTACTCATCAATTTTGACTCGGGAGGAGTTAATAAGGTCTGGATAAAACATGCATGTGTGTAGAACACGAAGCCCAAGCGTCTACCGACCCCTCATGGCCAGATCGGCCAGGTGTCCCTAACAACCCAGGGGAAATGGAGCATCGCGATGCCAAACCCAGAAAAGCCACCCCGGGGCCCCCGAGAACCAGAATCCAAGGCCAGGAGGGGACAGAAACCACCCTCAGGAGGCCAGGACAGGTCCCAAGGAGCGCCAGGGCACAGCCAACCACCCACCATCACCCCCATCCCCAACCCCACCACCGCCCACCCCCAGCCACCCCAACACCCGGGGGACAGGAGGCCCCCCTGCCCATGAGGCAAAACCCCGAACGGCTCCCCCGGAGGGAGGAGGAAACGAGGAGCACCGGGCCCCGCGCAGGGCATCACCGGGCGGCAGCCAGAAGGTGACGGCGGTCGAGCAAACCACGGGCCAGTGTGGGCGGAGGAAAGGGAAGGGAAAGCGGGAGCGGACCAGCGCAGTATGAAGAGCAGGCGAGAGCAGGCGAATCCACCTATCAAGGAGCAGCAACACGCGCCCGACCCCCTCACAACCGGCCAGCAAAGAGCCCACCATCAGCCCCCGACCATACCGACCAGCCCCCACACGAAAACCCCGGGTGCGTGGGGCAGCCACTGAGGCCACAGCATCAGGGGACCCACCATAGCTGCAAGAGGACCCCACTCCCTCCCCTCGCGGCCCGAGATTCGAGGGGGCAGGGTCCCACCAGAATGGCCATTAATTTAATTTAGTGATCCCAACCTTTTGGGCTTTCCCGGTGTTTGTGTTCAGATTTCAGAGAGCAGATACCTTTGATATTGTTGTTCTGACGTACCGCTGCAGCCAATGGTTGGTAAAAAATTTCAAACAGTAGGAGAGAGTGGGCATCTTGTCTGTTCCCCTTTGCAAAGTGAAGCTTTGTGAAGTGATCCCATTAGTCGTGATAGTAGCTATGGTGAGTTATACAGAGTTGAAACCCACTGGATAAATGAGTCACGAAAACCCAATTTATGAAGTACAAAAAGAGAAAGGACCAGTTAACTTAGTCAAAGGCTTTTTCTGCATCAAGTGATATAACGATGCTTCTCTATTCAGCGCTGTGTCAAATTCATCAGATTTAGAAGCCTTCTAAATTTGTTAGTGGAGTGTTGGCCTTTAATAAATCCTGTTTGATCGTTGTGAATCATAGCCGGGATAATTTTCTCCAACCTGGAAGCGAGTGCTTTAGATATAATTTTGATGTCAGAGTTGATTAGCGACAGAGTCGATAGCTAGCAGGATGCGTGGGGTCTTTATCTGGTTTCAATAATAACTTTATTGCAGCTGTGTTCATGTGACGCTATATAGCCTTTATTTTTAATTTCCATAACTGTTCTGAAAAAGAGGTGCTAGCATTAGCCAGAAATGTTTGAGAAATTCAGCAGGAAACCATCTGGACCAGGTGCTTTGCCTGCTGACATACTATCTAATGCACATTGTAATTCACTGATAGTCATTGGAGCATCTAAGATGTCTCTGCATTCAGATGTTAGTTCAGGCAGCTTTAGATTGTTGAGAAATGTGTGAATATCATCTTTGTTGGGGTTAACTGTTGCTGAACATAGCTTGTGGTAATAGCTATAAAACATCTGATTGATTTCTTGAGGTGATTGAGTATATTTGCCAGTAGGATCCTGTATTGCTGTTAAAAAAGATTTTTCTCTGTTGCGTTGTACTAAATTTGCAAGAAATTTGCCTGATTTGTTGCTATGCTCGAAAACATTGTATCTCAGTTGTTGTAGTAAAAATCTGTTTTCTTTGATAAAATGTTGTTGAGGCATAACTTTGCATTGTGTAACTCAGATTGTAATTGTTAGCTTGGATTTAATGCATAATCCTGCGAAAGTTGTTTAATTTTTCCTCAATATCTATCTCTATTTGTTGTTCCTTTCTTTTCTTGTATGAAGAGTCGATATTATTTTACCTCTAATTACGGCCTTCCAGGTTTCCCAAAGTAAAGAAGGAGATGAATCTGGAAAGTCATTATTTTTAGAAAGTCTGCCCACTCTCTCCTTACCATTTGATCAAATTCAGGATCTTAAAGTAGAGATATGTTGAGCGCCAAGTCTGAGGAGGTTTACGTGCGTGTCAGTTTGCAGACTGAGGGATATAGGTGCATGGTCACTGATGATGATTGGGTGAATTCTAGTGGTAATTTTGTGTGTGATGGAGTTATTTGAAAGAAAAAGTCAATTCTTGAAAATGACTGGTGTACTGCAGAAAAGAAAGTATATTCCCTTTTGTTGGGTTTTGAGTCTCCAGACATCATCTCGTCCAAAATCTTTCATAGTCCCGTATGGTTAGGACTGACTGTAATTGTTTGTCTGCATTGGCATGTTCGATCGGTCTACAGAGGGATTTAAGACTATGTTAAAGTCACCTCCGATAATAGTAGTTGAGTTAGCATTTAAGTCTGATAAATGAAAGAAAACTGTATGAAAGAAGGCTGGATCATCACTATTTGGAGCATACAGATTGGCAATTGTGTATTGTTTATCAAAAATCGTTGCTTGAATAATAATGTATCTGCTCTCTGGGTCTGTTATCAAACAGTTTAAGGTAAGCGGACTCTCTTGTGGATTAGAATAGAGACTCCTCTTTGTCTACTGTTATAACAAGATGAAAATATAATATTATAATTTGAATCTGTAAGAGATTTCTCTTCTGATTGTAGTAGATGTGTCTCTTGCAAAAGAAGAATATCTGCTTTTAGTTTAGAGACATAGTCAGGATTTTAATTCTTTTTGTCTGTGGCGTATGCCATGTACATTCCAGGAAACTAAGTGTAACTTAGACATAAGAAGAGAGGATGTTCAGACACTGAGTTACAGCCTAGGAGTGTCTCACAGCCTAGGAGTGTCCACTACAGTTTCAATAGGTCCCTTGTGGACCTGTTTCAGTCCTCGGGCCTAATAAATAATAACAAACACTACAGTTTCAATAGGTCCCTTCGGGCCTGTTTCACAGTCCTTTGGGCCCTAATAATGAACACTACAGTTTCAATAGGTCCCTTGCAGACCTGTTTCACAGTCCACTCGGGCCCTAATAAGTAGTGTATGTGTCTGAGAGGTATGTGTGTGTGCATGACTGCAAAAAACCCAAAGAAGCAGAAAAGGCACGGCCGTGCCGTGGTGACTCATGCAGGGGTGGATGGAGTGAGCCATGGAGAGCCAGCTGGTATCAGCAGCATACAACCATAACCAGGCCCAGGTGCAGCACATCAGCTGATGACGGTCCCTCCTGAAAAACAGAACAGAGCAACCAGCAACCAGCAAGCCACACACCTCCAGAGTAAGGAGGGGCCGTCACAAATGACATTTCATAATGTGCCATTTTACAACTTTTCTGAAGAATCTGTCAAGCACGACCGTAATCACAATCATGTAATATGTTGTTTTAATGACTTTATGGATAATATTGACTGTATTCAGGATCATATAGAGTAATTTCTTGTTTTGTTGCCTTAAAACAATCTATTTTTGAACTTTTGACTTTTTCGACACACTATGACATTTTTTTAATTTCATGACATTTCATAATATGCCTTTTACAACTTTTTGAAGAATCTGACAGCGTGATGGTAATCAGAATCATGTAATAAGTTGTTATATTGACTTTATGGACAATTATATTGACCCAT